>JAZAVI010000507.1:0-23419 GCA_036326025.1 Chrosomus eos
ACATCAACAGTCCCACTGTCGCAAGAGAGGAAGATGAAAATTCAATTAGGTTACTCACTATCTCTCACAAACGTTCCTCCGTCCCGTGGCTACCTCCTTCCCATTGAATCCGCCTGTGTGTCTCTCCATTCACCACGCCATGCCCGTTTAGCAGCCCCACATCTTCACCACAACTCACTCTTCCTCCAACAAACACCGATCCCAAGGAAATCAACCGCCCTGTTTGATCCATGCTTTCTCTTTTTATCTTCCCGTGTCCCAATCGCAAGGCTTGCTTCTCCCATCTCCAGCTGTTAGCGATCTTTGGCTAATCACCCCAGTGTCGGAGAATGCTCGCGCTATCCCGGAACTAGCCCGGTGTCCCTTTGTTATGGGTCCGGCGGGAGGCAAAACCCAGATAACATTAGTTCCGTCCAGAGAAATGAATGAAATTTGTCACCCCGTGACACACACATAGGCGGTTTTGAGCCGGGAGGCTTAGAAATCTTAAATAGAAGTATAAAATCTGAACATGAAGCAGAATTAATAGAAGCGCTTTCCTTTTATCATCCTTTAATACTCTTCTGTCTGGACGCACTTGCGGCTCTTGTGATCTATAGCCTAATGCATATTGTGAAAATCAGTTTAGAATAATTTCCAGAAGTCTCAGCTATGGAGGCCTGAAGGAAGGAGATGAGATGAGGAAAAACACCCATTTAACAGCCTAAAATATTCTCTGTCAACTTGCAGAAGTTTGAACTCTAAACTATGGGATATGCTCCCCAGTGTACCTTGGTATTCCTGTGTTAAAATAAGGGCTGTATTCAACCAAAGAAAATCTTGGTCGACTGAAGTCCTGAAATTTTCGACTAAAAATCGACTAAAATCGACTAAAAATGACGTTAGAAAAAAAAACGTTAAATTAATTAGCTGTGCACTGTGCGCAGTACTTGTTGTCCGCCTAAATAAATTATAAATAAACATAGAAAACTAGTAGGCTATTTGCAGTATATTAAATCGTTTTTGACCTAATTATTTTGCACTGAAATGAGTCTGACACACGAGTCTGTCAGCTCTGACAGCTCTGCATCACCTGCGCAATATCATAGCCTATGATTTCCGAAAATAGTAGGCTACTATGTTGTCAACTAGTGATATCATCACAAGAACTGTTGAGGAATATGCAACATAATTTAGACAATTATTTTGGTCATATGTTAAAATATTAAGTTATAACTGTCAGACACTATCATTTCAGCCGCTCTGCATGTCCTCGCACCGAGCTAGGCTGAACATGAGCTCAGCTTCGCGGCTGAGACACGAATAGACTATTAACTTAAAGCTCTTACTCTTAATAAACACAAAAGGCACGTCCACTTTAATAAAAAAATAATATTTATTAAACAAACCAGAGCAAGAGCAGAAACGAAATAAAGTGCATAACTGAAAAATAAACATCTTAGGCTCAAACACTCAGTCGGCACAACGCAATTGCGCATATAGGCTCCAAATAAAAAATAAAAAGTTAGGTTATCACACTAAAACATTGAAATGTGCACATGATATGTTCATAGCCTACTCAAAACAGAAAGGGCAAGCTAACGCAGACAAGTTAGCTTAACACTTTTAGATGATATGTCATGTTTGTCGTCGAGCTTTGGAAAACTGTTGCTTGCAAACTTTGCATTCGACCTTTTTCCCGTTATCAATTTTAACAAAATGCTACCACACTGAGGACTGACAATAGGCTATATGCACGCATAACCCAGCTAACACAGTACGTTGTGACGACGTCGTCAGTTAGTCGTCATTTGGTCAGTGTGACATTACTGTATGGCAACGTTGTGAGGACGTCGTGGTAAAGTTCCAGCTTTTATAATCTTGGCTAACGTTCCAGAAACGTCGTGGGCACGCCCTCAAAAGACGTCGCTAGTTTATCCCATGGAAAACGTTGTAAAGACGTGGTCAACTGGTCACCAGATAGGCTAATTTAATAAATCTTTGATTAATTAATTAGGCTACATTTCCCATATAATATCCAAATGGCATCACTAATACTTGTAACGCAATTTTCTGGAAAGTTATCTGGAGACCAGTTGACCACGTCTCTACAACGTTCTCCATGGGATAAACTAGCGACGTATTTTGAGGACGTGCCCACGACGTTTCTGGAACGTTAGCCAAGATTATAAAAAAGGAACTTTATCACGACGTCCTCACAACGTGTCCTAATGACAAAAAACAATGCAACTGCACAAACAGGCTTTAAAAGTTTTATTAAAATAGGAAAAACAGAACAAAGATTTGTACAAATAACTGCGCAAATAGTATTAAACAGGACCAATAGAAGAAGAAGAAGAGGAGGAGGAGAAGGAGAAGAAGGAGGGGAATAAACTATTTGAGCAAAACACTCTTGTGTGTCATTCATCTTCCACCAATCTGTGTCTTTCCTGTAATGCTGACACTTGGTCCTTCCAAACCAGCCAAACGAGGACATCTTTAAACATAATGAACACCTGTAAAAAATGATCGGAGATTCAATTAATAATGACAATAATAATCATGCGCAAAATGTACATGCGCTTCTCCAGTCCGAAGATATCGACTAAAGTTATTTTTCTGGTAAGTTTAACTTTTTTTTCTGGTAAGTTTAACTTCACAACCCTTCCACATTGAATAGCATCTCATCCTTACATGGCTGTTAAAGTTAACTTAATATACACTGATAAAAATGATTTTGTGGTGAAGTAAATACTACAGAAAAAAACAATGTAATTTACATGAAAAAGTTAGTTCAGGCAAGAATTTAAAAAAATAAGTAAATTCTATAGTAGTACTCAATTCAATCGTGTAGAAATGAAAGCGTAAATATCAACATTATAAAATTAAGTAAATTTACTCAATATTTCTGATACTGGAGTTCCCATCATGCACTGGGTCTTGAATAATTAATGAGGTTGATTTTTCACTGTTTTCCAGCTGTATTTACACTATTTAATCAATGCTTTTGTTGTTAGGTTTAGTAACTTGCCATTTTGTGACATTTGGTGTTCATTTTCTACTTAAAATTACACATTCAAACACAAAATGATCCATAAAATGTTACCGTCATTGTATATTGTCTACCAAGTATTGAGGTCTCTGTGTTCACACATTTCTAAAGGAAAGATATGGTGATACACACTATATCTATTGTATTGATTACTTAGACGTTTCTAAGTAAATCACATACTTAAAATGTGTAGTTTAATTCAATGTTAGAGTGAAATGTAATACTAAGAAAAATTAAACCAAATAGATATTACTCAGCTTTTTAAATTAGTAAAACTTACTTAATTTCTTTTGTTACTTTCACTTAATTTAGTTAAGTAGAGTTTACTTAATTCTATGTGTGAAATTTACTCAAAAAATATTAGTGCAAAAACTTGCCTTGATTAAATTAAGTAAATTTTACTTATTGTTTTTTTCAGCCTACATTTTCGTTAACCTTGTGCTCTAAAAAACAAACACTGATTCTAATTGTAGCTAACTTTATTTTAATTTTTTTAAATTAAGTTAGCTACAAATTGCCTAGATTTGATTAAATCTAGGCAATTTGTTAACGAAATGATGTTTCATTAACAAATTGCCTAGATTTAATAAAATGTACACACACACACACACACACACACACACACACACACACACACACACACACACACACACACACACACACACACACACACACACACACACACACACACACACATGTATTCAGCAACCCATGCATGGATGAAAGACCAAAGCACCCCCAATAATAATTTCTGGAAGCAACATATCTCGTTATTTCAACATATGCTGCGGGACATTCTAATCTGCATTAAGCCAAGTGGTCTTATAATGGTTTTATATGGGAGGAAAATGCTTAATGTGTAGGCTAATTAAACCCGTTGCGTTTATATTCTGGGCTCATCTGATTTTTTTTAGTATAACCTGTACTTTATTATGAATTTAGTATCGATTGATAAATGCATGCAATTATCCTTGAATTTGATAAATGTTGCAGATATGTTTTACTATGCACAAAAAATGGCTTTCAACGTGCAAAATTCAGAATTAAATGAATGTGCAGCGATTTGTACAAATAGAGAGTCTGTAGGCCTACTACTGTATGTGTTAGCCATTAAATAAGCGCATTTAGTTTCATATTTGTTCAAATATTATAATGTTTTTTTTCCCCATGTTGATTATGAAAAGTGAACATATCTTGAGTAAGATAGGATATGCAATATATCGGAAGACATGAAGTGGGTCATACATGATTTTGACTCATTAGCACGTTGTGTTTTGTAGAAAGCCTTTCTTTGAAGTGAATTTCGTTTTGTTTAAATTGTATCTTAATTTTTTCATCAACCAATTGCCTGGATTTAATAAATAAGCAAATATAGCAGACAATATAATTATGATAGCCTACTTTCACAATGTACATTCTACTCGCGTACAAGCACGCGCAACCTGCCAGCTGGCATATCAGCTGGTGTCATGACAACCGCGCGCAGAGCCGGTTTGTTGTGACTAGACAACTGGACATCCGGACATCCCACACTGCTAGTTTTTCAGAGGTAAGTTAAAGTACTTCTTTTTTTTAAAGTAAATTACTTTTAAAACGTATGAGCCCATTAGGTAAATGGTATTTAACATTGAAGAAAGTAAAATAATATATAATACAGCCAACTATACTCAGGGTAACGTTAACCAGATGAATGAGAGTCAAAGTCCCAGGCTTATATATATATATATTATATATATATATATATATATATATATATATATATATATATATATATATATATATATATATATATATATAGAGAGAGAGAGAGAGAGAGAGAGAGAGAGAGAGAGAGAGAGAGAGAGAGAGAGAGAGAGAGAGGAGAGAGAGAGAATATAAACCTTATATAAAATTGTTTTTTCCAGTAAATGTACTGTTCACATAATGATTTTCCGTCTTTTTTTCTACCGTCCACTTGTCAGCACCATTATAAAAGAGAGTCAAAGTCCCTAGTCATTTCTAAAGATAAATAAATGCCGCTTTCGCCTGATGAGCATATAAACCTCTTATAAAATTGTGTATTTTCCAGTAACCACTGTTGTTCACATAACAATAATTTTCGTCTTTTTTTTCTGCCGTCACTTGTCAGCACCGTTAAATACAGTTACGTTTGATTATTTGAATCAAGGTGCTGAGCTCGTTGCCGCTGCTATCAGTTGCGCGGATACAATATAGTCTACTCGCGCAGTCTTCAATCGGACACGCGCTTCAATCTGATTACTTGGATTCATCAAGCAAGATGAACATATTCGGTTTTGATTAAAAAATAAATAACTATAATAATAAATAATGAACAAACGATCTAAAAAATATATTAAATTCGACGGAGGAAATTAGGTTAAACTAAAACAAGGAACGTGGTGTATAATTGTGTGAAATGTATGATGAAAATTGGCTAGCAATTTCGCCAAGCAAATATCAAGAAATAGGTTGCAGTAGTTTATCTTTCGACTACACTTGAAAAATCCGCGATTACTGTCAATCAAAAGACCCTCTAAATCATCACGCGGAAGCCCGGAGTCCGGGCCAGCCCACTCCTCATTCACCCGCAGAGACGACGAGCGTCCATGGGCGGGACATCATCACAGCATTATCCAATGACCGTTTAGTTTGGATATTGACATGTTATATTACTATTGTACACATATATTGTAGCTTATAGCATTGTATTAGATGAAAAGCCTTTATTAACTTTCGGAATGTATACCATACAATTAATTCTCTTCTTTTTTCCAGTATCAACTGCCATCTGATTATTGTAAGTGAGCAAACAGTATATCAAGCAGTCATCCCATTTAATCAAATATCATTGATAAAACAATGCATTTTAAAAACATACAGATATATCTTAGTCATATTCATGTTTCGATTTTTCTCCCCTTTTCCTTGTGTCAACAGTAGCCAACTACACCCCAAAGGCTCTTTTAAGAGCCCTAGCACTGATTGTCTTTGGATTTGTAAGTATATGTTTGACTAAAAATCAGACATATTTTTTTTAATTCTTCTATTTAATGGCATTTAATAGTTCTCCGACAAGTCTATTAATTCAGACTCATGTAATATCTGATACTGAAATATTCATAGTCACTCATTCAACTGTTCATTTCTCTTTTCCTTGTCTGCAAACAGATAATTGACATCCTTGATTTCTTTCATTTTAGATCCTCCTCCACTGCTGCCTGTTCTGAGTTTTTTCTTTTATTTCAAGGCAAGTAAATTCCTTAGTTTCACTTAAATGTGTTCTCCGTAATAATTAAAAAAACTTCCAACTGAATAATTATACATTTTTATTTATTTGCAATTTAATTTCATGTGAATTGTTCAATATATAGCAAAGTAACATTTTACCAATTAATTTCCATTGCACGTGCCTAAAAATAACAAGCCATTCACATTGATGTGTTACAGTTTTGTCCACTAGTTCTATAATTTTGCCTTCAACACTACAAGGTAAGATATTTACAAATTTACATTAACATGTTCTTTCTAGTAGGATTTGTTTTTCAAACAAGCGATAAAGATGAATACAGAAGACAGGAGTGTGATATTTTCTGTCATTGCTCCACAAGTTATAATCAAAGGTAATAGGTTGTCATATGATGTGATACGAGGCGATTGGTAAATATTAGTTTTAATTCTTTTACTTTACCACGTGTGCACATTTTCATATAAAAAAAAAGTGTTTGGTGGTTTCCAGAATACCAAAATTTCATTAGTTGATTGATACCAATACCAGTAAATTTCATAGCTTTTCTTTTGTTCCTATTTTTTAGTAATTAACTTCTAATTTGCAGCGGAACCTCAGCTGCCATTTCCCCCAGCATTTAAACCCACCAAACAAACCACAGTAACGCCATCAAGACATGAAGATAATCAAATTATTGATGCATCATTAAGACCAGCACCTCCTAGAGACATCCAGAACAAGAATGGTAAATTCTAAACATAATTTGAAACTTAGTTTTTACCTTTATTTGAATGAATCAATGTTGATTCTCCCAGATCACCTCCTGAGCCTACTCACACAGAGAATCATCAGCATAGAGAGTGAGATGAAGGCGATGAGGAGCTCAACAGCAGCCCTGTATGAACTCTATGCTCGTGCCCTGGGTGATGGGACTAGTCAGCGAGTGGAGGAGATGAGTCTTGATGTGTGTAGCACTATGGAGGAACTCCTCTCTCTCGATGAAAAAATGAAAGAGGAGACATTTCGAAATAGAGTGGAATGTTAATAGTGATCAATCAGTGAAATGCCAAAAAAAGTGTTCGAATTAAGTTGAATAACAAAAGTTATTACCATTTTGAAAATGTATTCCATCTTGTAGACACACCATTTAAGTCTTGTTGGAGGTCCAAACACTGGGGAAAACACCCGGCGGGTGATGCGGGCACTGGCCTCCTACAGTGTCTGGAAGGAGTTTAGTCTCAAGGGGAAGAAAGGGAAGAGACCACTGCAAAACCTGAACATTATGAAGGTCATAAAAAGTAAGTCCAATATGTTAGTGACTCAAAAAACTTGTTTTACCAACGATACAGTACTGTTTACCAGTACTTAAACCATTGCTGCATTATCATGGATGGAACTTAATATTACAGAGGCAGTGATGATGTCCAATCCTAGAATCCAGCAAGCAACAGTGGAGGACATTGTGGCAGACACACTTAAGCATGCTCCAGCAAGGTGTAAGAATGTAAGCTCATTTGGTGCAGTTTTCTGTAAAACAGTTATTATCATTATATTCTAATTATATCATTTAAAAAAGGCAGATGATATGTTCAGTTAACTTAGTAAACGTAGAAAAAATGTGAAGTTGACCGAACGGTCAATCACAGTAATCACTGGTTTGATCTACTTACACAAACAAAGAACATCTGACTGGACATGTGAGTGGAACATTTCACAGTCTGTTGTTTAGGTCAATTAGGCTTGGGGTAGGTTTGAATTTTAACTATTCCAATTCCACTCATTCGAATCTAATTAACGTTAGGTAAACAAAAGTTTGGATCTCGTGCTAAAAGCTAACATGTTAAGCGCATCTCACCTCGTCATAATTTACATATAGTTGACATCTAACAATCATAACAACAAAATAAAATATTAAAATGAAAGATATGATTCATGGTTACTCACATAGAGCGCAGCTGGAGTTTTTTTCTCATCGTTCAACACATAGACATCATGTCTATGCCTGGGTCTATGGTTCAACAACTGCCGAACAACCGTTAGTTCTTCTTCATTTGGTTTAATGGCGGGTTGCGAGCGAAACAACATCAATAGGCCACCTACTGTGATGGAGTGTGAAGAGAACTGTTTTTCTCACGTAAAATGATTTTTTAATCCACTATCCTAATAAACTCACTATTGCATTTATTTGTTTCCTGCATTTGAGCCATTTAGTAAATACAATTACTAGATTTATAGTATATTTATAGTTATCTTACACTACCATCATATTCTAAAGAAAGTATTGACCAGCTGAATCTACTGTAAAATCTAATGTAAAATCTAATTGTACAAATGTAAAAGTCAATGAAACAATTATGGGCAATTAATTGTATAAAACTGAAATATACTTTTCATTTTGCAGCAGCAGGACCAGAGAAAAGGTGTGCAGCAGCATGACGATGATGAAACACTCCTACTTTTTGAAGACGAATAAGACTTTTTGACTCATTTTCATTGGTTTTATTTTTTTTCCCTTAAAGTAAGATATTCATATGATTATACTTAATTATCATTCATATTGCATTCAAGTGCATATTATTATTATTATTATTATTATTATTATTTTTATATATTTTTTTTATTATATTAATCTGTCTATATATATCAAATATATACAGAATAATAATACATATTTTGAAAGTTATACAGTGTGTGTGTGTGTGTGTGTGTGTGTGTGTGTGTGTGTGTGTGTGTGTGTGTGTGTGTGTGTGTGTGTGTGTGTGTGTGTGTGTGTGTGTGTGTGTGTGTGTGTGTGTGTGTGTGTGTGGGGTGTTAAAAAAATATATGTTTATTTATTATCTTACTGTGGAAAATGTAATTAACTAACTGCTGATTAATAAATTATATAAATGTTTTCTAGTTGATTGATTCTTGAGGCACACGTGTGTGACACAGTGATGCACGTGGTGCATACACACAGGTAACACACTGAATAAATGCTGATTAAATGTACTGGTATGCAGTGTTTTGTGTTTTTGTTTTTTACGTGGTATAGGCTTATTTTGGTCGTTGCTACGACTAACACGGTCCTTTGATGTTACGTCCTCACAACATACTAGTTTGGTCATTGAGACGTACTCATCACGTTCTTGCGACGTACCAAAATAACGTCGCCACGACGATTATGGGAATCACAAAGTTACGTAGCTGGAACGTTATGTGGTACGTCGCTACGACTAACACGGTCCTTTGATGTTACGTCCTCACAACATACTAGTTTGGTCATTGAGACGTACTCATCACGTTCTTGCGACGTACCAATATAACGTCGCCACGACGATTATGGGAATCACAAAGTTACGTAGCTGGAACGTTATGTGGTACGTCGCAGCGACGAATATGGTCTGGTCCGGTTACGTCTTCACAACGTAACTGTGTTAGCTGGGATGATGCCATCACAATACATAATGGAGCGCTAGACGCATTTCTTTCTTCTTTTTTTTTTTTTTTGCTCGCCACCAACCCCCCTCGTCAAAGGACAACTTTATTTTTAATTCAAATATATGTACTAAGTACATACAGTGATTACTTCAGATAAACCCACATCCGACCATTTCTTTTTATTTCGGCCACGGTCCGAGGTTGTGAAGCTGCAGTATTAACGGCGTCTGCAACCTTTTGCCACTCAAGTGCCTTTTTGGCATTAGTACACTGTGCCCTCCAAACAACATGTTACTCCTCTTTTCCACCTCGCCAACGATAATTTCTACTTGACATTGAGTGAAGTTCCGTTTCTTGTTTTTTCCTCTCTGTATTTGGCATGATTTCGCAATCGATGAATATTAAATTGTGGGCATTTCACGGACTATTTATGGGCAACTATGGGCGTTTAACGGACTATTTATGGGCAACTATAGGCGTTTAACGGACTATTTATGGGCAACTATAGGCGTTTAACGGACTATTTATGGGCAACTATGGGCGTTTAACGGACTATTTATGGGCAACTATGGGCGTTTAACGGACTATTTATGGGCAACTATAGGCGTGACATGAAGCCGCAAAAGCTGCGCTACATTTAGAATAGATTGTGATTTATTAAAGGAAAACGTACTCGGTTACTAACGTAACCTCGGTTCTCTCTAGAGAGGGAACGAGTACTGCGTAATATCTTACGCTATGGGGAAACACTCTTTCCTCGAGATATTGAAGCCAAAAATTACCCTTAATTTTTTTAATCATGCAAAACGCTTTTGCAGCAGCAAGCAGACAAGGGCGAAACAGCTCGCGCGCCCATTGGCTGCCTCGGTGGAAAAGCTGCAGCCTATCGAGTGAAGGCACTGCGTGACGTAATGACGAATGAAGACGCTTCGCGCTCATTTCGTCATGTCCCGCCAGTATAGGCGTGGTCTCGCCCTATGAATACCCCTCGATAGCTGTATTTCTCTGATTTTGTACACCGAAGCGAACCAGAGCATAGTTCAAGCACGGCAAGATACGCAGTACTCGTTCCCTCTCTAGAGAGAACCGAGGTTACGTTAGTAACCGAGTACGTTCTCTTACGAGAGTATCTCTCGTACTGCGTAATATCTTACGCTATGGGGACCCCATACAAAACGCCGTGCGGACAGGGATCCAACACCAGAGTCCCGGGGCCAAGCCCGGGGCACATCTAGTGCATAATCACCATAACTCACATAGAGTAGAGGAGGAGAGGCTAGAAGCATCACTCCTTCATAAAAGTCCCGTAGGGGTACCGACCCGTAAGGGCAACATAGCCGCATTGGCGGCCGATAAGCCCGAAGTTCAGACCGCCAAAAGCTTAGCTTGTAAGGCGGGCACCTCCAGGTTATAGTACTTGATAAATGTCGACGGCGAGGCCCAGCCCGCAGCCGTACAGATATCCTGCAGGGAGACCCCGCTATACCATGCCCACGACGAGGCCACGCCTCTTGTGGAGTGCGCTTTGACACCCAATGGGCACCGCAGGCCCTTGGAAGTGTAAGCCAGCGCTATGGCATCCACTATCCATCTGGATAGGCTCTGTTTTGAGGCGGCGAGTCCCTTAGAACGGCCGCCAAACAAAACGAAAAGCTGCTCGGTCTGCCTGAACCCAGCCGAGCGGGACACATAAGCCCTTAACGCCCTGACAGGGCAAAGGAGACTCGCGTCCCTCTCCTCATCGAGAACCGGAAGGGCTGACAGGGAAATTACCTGGGCCCTAAACGGTGTATTGAGGGATTTCGGCACGTAGCCGTGCCTCGGTTTGAGTACGACCTTTGAGTCGTTAGGCCCAAACTCCAGACATGACGCGCTTACAGAAAGCGCCTGTAAGTCCCCTACACGCTTCACTGAAGCGAGAGCCAATAGAAACACCGTCTTAAGGGACAGGTGCTTCATATCCGACAGCTGGATTGGCTCAAACGGGGCGCCTTTCATGGCCTCCAAGACCGTGGAAAGGTCCCAAGCCGGGACTGAAGGGGGCCTGGGAGGGTTTAATCTCCGAGCTCCTCGTAGGAAACGCACGACTAAGTCGTTTTTCCCCAGTGACTGGCCAGACACCGGTTTAGCAAACGTCGCTATGGCCGCCACGTACACTTTGGGCGTGGATGGGGTCCTTCCCTTATCCATCAGCTCCTGAAGGAAGGCAAGCACTTCCTTAACCCCGCAGTCCACGGGTGAAAAGCCACGGGCTCGACACCAAGTAGAGAACACCGACCATTTCGAGGCATAGAGCCGTCTGGTAGACGGAGCTCTAGCCTGCGCGATCGTGTTTAGCACTCCTTCTGGGAGGCTAGCGGGTACCCGTTGATGACCCATGCGTGCAGGGACCACAGTTCCGGGTGAGGATGCCAAGTCGAGCCCTCCGCCTGAGAGAGGAGATCTCTCCTCAACGGTACAGGCCACGGGGCAGTGCTGGTCATCCGCATCAGGACCGGAAACCAAGCCTGGTTCGTCCAGAGCGGAGCCACAAGCAGCACTGGGCATCCATTTTCCTGATCCGCTCCAACACCTGAGGCAGGAGCGAGACCGGGGGAAAGGCATACAGGGGACCGCTGGGCCAAGTATGGGCCAGCGCGTCCCTGCCCTTCGAGAAGAATACTGGGCAGTGAGCGTTCTCGCGGGACGCGAACAGGTCCACCTGCGCTCTGCCAAACGTTTCCCACAGCAGCTGGACCGTCTGCGGATGCAGCGACCATTCTCCTGTCGGGACGTTGTCTCTGGACAGCTTGTCTGGACCCGTATTCAGGTGCCCAGGCAAGTGCGCCGCTTTCAGAGAAAGGAGGTTGCGCTGGGCCCAGACCAAGAGGGGTTCCGCCAGCCTGCAAAGGCGTGTGGACCCGATGCCGCCCTGGCGATTTATGTACGCCACCACTGACATGTTGTCCGACCGGACCAATACGTGGTGGCCTATTATCTGGGGACAGAAGCGCCTTAGCGCTTTGTCGACTGCCATTAATTCCAAGCAGTTTATGTGAAGGAGCTTCTCCCGTACTGACCATAGGCCAGCTAGTGGTCTGCCCTCGAGCAGCGCTCCCCGCCCCGATGTGGAGGCGTCCGTAGACACCACCTTCACACCCGAGGCGATCCCCAGACTCACACCTGACTGATACCAGCCGGTCACTTTCCTCGGTTTCAGAGCTGAAACGCACTGAAGGTCGACCCTGAGGCGAAATAGACCCGCGGTCCACGCCCTGGGGGAACTCGTGCTTTTAGCCATAGCTGCAGTGGGCGCATGCGGAGCAGGCCCAACTGGAGTACGGAGGCTGCTGAGGCCATCAGACCCAGCATTTTCTGAAACCTTCTGAGCGGGACTATAGAGCCGTGGCGGAAGGATCTCGCGACGTGCTGAATATTTAATCCGCGCTCCGGTGACAGGCGTGCTGTCATGGATAGCGAGTCCAACACTGTTCCCAGAAGGAAATTCTCCGACTGGGGAGCAGTGAGCTTTTCGCCCAATTGACTCTAAGGCCCAGCTCCTCGAGATGCTCGAGTAATGCGGCCCTGTGTTCTATGAGCTCCGTTCGTGAACGAGCCAGAATCAGCCAATCGTCCAAGTAGTTCAAAACTCGCATGCCCCGAAGTCTCAGGGGGGGCGAGGGCCGCGTCCATGCACTACGTGAACGTACGGGGTGCTACAAACAGGCCGAACGGCAGGACTGTGTATTGATATGCCTGGCCCTCGAAGGCGAATCTCAAGAATCGCCTTTGATGGGACGCTATTTGTATTTGAAAATAGGCGTCTTTCAGATCTATTGACATGAACCAGTCTCCTTGGCGCACTTGCGCGAGGATTTTCCTGGTCGTAAGCATTCTGAACTGGCGCTTCCCGAGCGTTCTGTTCAGCAGTCGCAGATCTAGAATGGGTCTGAGCCCACCATCTTTTTCGGTACCAGAAAATATCTGCTGTATAAGCCCCTTCGCCCTGAGATAGAGGTTCTATAGCCCCTTTTTCTCAGTAGTTTCGCTATCTCGGCTCGAAGTAGATGAAACACTTCGCTATACACCGTAGTTTCGACTCGCGCCGTATAACGGCGGGGGCGTCGAGCGAACTGTAGCGAACAGCCTCTCGTTATAGTGTTCAACACCCATTCTGATACCCCGGGAAGCCTTAACCACGCATCTGCGTGAATAGCTAGGGGTAGAATGAAATCTGGGCTCTGGCCGCGGCAGGACGGCGGCTCGAGAGCCCCTGTGTACTGGGAACACAGCACCGTGTTTACAGCGTTCGAGGCGGGGGGCGCGCTGATCACAGCGGGCAGCCTGGCCGCGCTCAGCTTCTCTATGGCGGGACGCGCAGAGAAAGCGAGCGGGGCGAATCCTGTGGGATTCGGCGCGTGTGAGGGAATGTGGGCACATTTACTAAATGCGGCACATTTTCTACACTGAGAATACTGTCAGCTCGCGCGACTAAATCACTGCTGTGTATACAGCGTGCGAGGCGCGCGCTGATCAAAGCCGGCAGCCTGGCCGCGCTCAGCTTCTCTGTGACGGGTTGTGCAGAGAAGACGAGCGGGGGTGAATCCCGTGAGATTCGGAGTGTCTGTGAGAAATGCGGGCGCGAGACAGCGGGCACATTTTCTGCACGGAGAATGCTCGGCTCGCGCCGACTGAATCAACGCTGTGTTCACAGCGTGCGAGGTGCGCGCTAATCACAGCGGGCAGCCTGGCCGCGCTCAGCTTCTCTGTGACGGGTTGTGCATAGAAAGCGAGCGGGGGTGAATCCCGTGGGATTCGGCGTGTCAGTGAGGAAATGCGGAACAGCGGGCACATTTACTGCACTGAGAACACTGTCGGCTCGCGCCGACTAAATGTGTGTTAGTTTCGTTTTTACAGAAACCAAGGGACACGCATCGTGTAGTGTAAGCGGGCATTGTATGGGCGGTTCACCACAATTTTCTGCACAACCAACATGAGTTGGTTTTATTTGTGCTAGCCCTGCACCGTGGCGGGCTGTGTCTGGGTGTGGGAATGGGCACTGGGACGTGGGCATTCTTACAACACTCGTAACACCATCGGCCGTGGCCGGAACACCAGAAAATGCACTCTTTATTGGATTTATCTGGGTAGCCATAGAAACGGCTTTTGTGCGCAGGCAAGCGGGCTGAGACACCGGCTGCTTCACTGCGAAATACACTGGGACAGTCACAACGCATGGAACTGAACGAGCGAGAAGTTTTGGTGGAAATCCGGCCGCAGCGGGATCTGAACACCGTCACTTTCCTAGAGAGACTAGGAAGGCCTTGAGACCTCGGGCTTTACCTCAATCCTCGGCCGGGGCCCGCGCTGAGGGGGGCGGCGTCCAGCAGAGCGAGAGCGCAGTGTTTGATCTCGGGCCTGGCGGCGCTGCTAGTTAGCCGAAATGACGGCCTTTGTGCGCAGGCAAGCGGGCTGTGGAACCAGCTTGCTCACTGCGAAATACACTGGAACAGTCACATTGCTTGGAACTGAACGAGCGAGAAGTTTTGGTGAAAATCCGGCCGCAGCGGGAACTGAACACCGTCGCTTTCCTAGAGAGACTAGGAAGGCCTTGAGACCTCGGGCTTTATCTCAATCCTCGGCCGGGGCCCGCGCTGAGGGGGGCGGCGTCCAGCAGAGCGAGAACGTCGAGGAACACGGAGCGCTCAGCTTCCGTCATCTCGGATAGCGTTAGCCACAAATGTATCTCACCATTCAGGCCGATGTAATCCACGGCTTGAGAGAGCGGACGCATCGGCTCAGTTTCAATGCCGTCTCCGGTAGTTTGTCGAGCTCAAGTGCGGACGCGGCGGCAGACGGCGGCCGCTGTCCGTCTGGGAGCGACTCGAGCGAAGCCGGCGAAGCTGGCGGGCGAACCGGCGAGCTTTGGCGGGCTGGAAATAGCTCGGGAGCGCGCAGGGCGCGGCGCTTCTTGCGGCGCGGCATCACGGCGGGCTGGGATGCGGGCTCGGAGAACGACGCCAGGCGAGTCCGCAGAGTCACCATAGGCAAGCGTTTACAATGATGGCATCCGCCGTCAGCGAGCGCGGTGGCCGCGTGATCCTCACCCAGGCAGGACACGCAGATGACGTGGCGGTCCTCGTCGCTGAGTGGGGCTCGGCAAGAACCACAGGAAAGCATCTTTAAAAAGAAGCAGCTCTTTTAGAACAGTAGAAATGGGTGTTGCGTCACGTAAGCAAACACACACACACACTTAGCAGAGTAAAAGGATATAGTACGCCGGAAAGCGCAGCAGGTACGGCAGTTGAAGGCGGCTGGGCCAGCGACTTCAGAAGATGGCACGTCCCGCTGAGAAGGCTACAAGTCAACGGCGCGGCTTCTCACTCTGGATCCCGCGATGCGTGAGCTTCGCGTGACGAATGAAAAATCAGAGAAATACAGCTATCGAGGGGTATTCATAGGGCGAGACCACGCCTATACTGGCGGGACATGACGAAATGAGCGCGAAGCGTCTTCATTCGTCATTACGTCACGCAGTGCCTTCACTCGATAGGCTGCAGCTTTTCCAGCGAGGCAGCCAATGGGCGCGCGAGCTGTTTCGCCCTTGTCTGCTTGCTGCTGCAAAAGCGTTTTGCATGATTAAAAAAATTAAGGGTAATTTTTGGCTTCAATATCTCGAGGAAAGAGTGTTTCCCCATAGCGTAAGATATTACGCAGTACGAGAGATACTCTCGTAAGAGAACTGCGTGCGTGCGCACGGTTTTATAAATCCGAATATTTCTGTGCGTACGCACGTCCTTTGTTTCATCCGTACGCCAGTTCTGATGCAAATCCTACGCAAAGTTTTATAAATGAGGCCCCAGAAGTCCAGAATCCTGGCTTACGAGTAAAACTGTGATCTGTGAATTACTATTATTAATAATTCTGGGAGGAATGTCAACTTTGCGAAATGCATTAACAATAATGTTGGAACAATGACACTTTTAGAAGCATTCTAATCAAACACATACTTCTGCTGCAAAACAGAAACTGCACTTTTCTACCATGAAATGTAAAACGCCACGTTTTAACACTTTGAATCCCTCAGAAGAATTAGGGTTTTCTTTCGTTTCTCTTGAGGTTTTCTTACTTCGTTACGCCTGCAGTCACACACGTAGGCTGTGTGTGTGTGTGTGTGTGTGTGTGTGTGTGTGTGTGTGTGTGTGTGTGTGTGTGTGTGTGTGTGTGTGTGTGTGTGTGTGTGTGTGTGTGTGTGTGTGTGTGTGTGTGTGTGTGTGTGTGTGTGTGTGTGTGTGTGTCAAACTTTGTGTACACACTCACTCACTCACATTAATAAATAGAAAGAAAGAAAGAAAGAAAGAAAGAAAGAAAAAGAAAGAAGAGAAAGAAAAGAAAGAAAGAAAGAAAGAAAGAAAGAAAGAAAGAAAGAAAGAAAGAAAGAACATTTAAATAAACAACTATTTCTGTCCAGTTATGTCAGGTACACATGTTGAGTATATTTGCACTTGTAGATGTAACTATTAGATTGATAAAGCTTGAAGTGTGTGTAGCTGTTGGTTTAGGTGGCGTTTTGTGGGTTTTATATGTGATTTTATGTAATTATTATTATTATTATGGACAGGATTAAAGACTACTGTGATCTGGTGTACTTTTTCTATGATATTACTGTGTAACAGTTCTAGTAAACGGTCACCTGTCTCCTATGGTGAATGAGAGTTGCAATTTTACTCCAGGCCATTAGAGGGCACTAGGGAGCCCTTATCTCTAGACAAGAGTGTAAAAGGAAGAGGGAAGTGTGAGTTAGGCACACCTGTTAGCTGAGAGCACATGCTCTTTCCATGCTTGGAAAACCCTGTTGAGGAACCTTTGTGTTCAACTTCTCAATAGGGTTTTGATATCTGCTTGATATTGAGGGTTCTCAACTAGTTCAAGCTCTTGTTGTTGTCTTCAACGTGGAACAGTGTGTCTGGACTTCTGCACAAAAGACACTTTTTCCGTGGAATTAACCCTTGGTGAACAAACGTGGACAATGTACTTATAACATCTTAAACACCTACAATGGTGATGGACCATGGACAATTGGGATAACTCTGGACTTTTGAGTTGGTGCACATTTATGAGGTTTTGCTTGTTGTATGGTGATAAAATGTATACTTGACCTAAGGGGAATATAACTGTTGGCAAGTGGTGATTGATCCCGCCTCATTTATTTATGTGACCTTTGACCTTCGGTGTTACATAATTTGGCGCCCGAACAGGGACCTGAATCACCATCCCAACAATTTTTGAGTGAAATGAGAGTGTGCTTTTTTGTATGTTTTCTTTGAATAAGCTTATTTTTCCCCATGTGTGTTTACTCATGTGTGTTTACTCAAGTGCTTGGTTGCAATTTAAGAATATATGGGTTGTGAATGATAACTGCCTCACATTTTACTTTAAGACTTGGTTGAGGCCTTTGCATGAGACAACGCGGAGTCTAATCTCAACATGGAACCAGACTATACTTCTGAACCTTTTGTAACCCGACGTGAGCCAGTTCGAGAGCTGATTTGCTCATTCAACAGCCTGTATTTAGAGTCGGAAGGAGGAGTGGCTGTTCCAGAAGAAGACAATGACTCAAGTTGTCTTCCGCCACCACCACCAGAAGAGGCGGATGAAAGTCTGATCAGTCTTACTATTGCAACAAAGGTGAGACAACTGGAGGTCAGAATTGGTAATATGGAGAAAGAGAGGATAGAACGTGTTCATGAAGTGGACTCCTCTGTTCAGAATTATCTTCAGCAATATGACCTGCGTTTGATTGCTCTTGAAGGGATGAAGCCAGACTTGACACAGCTAATGACCACTCAATCATTACTCAACCAAAGTGTGAAGAAGTTGGAAGAAGATCTTGTTGATTTTATAGAAGAAAAGACTAACCGCCTGAAGAGAACCATAGAAGACCAGCTACAAGAGATGGGTAAAACAATAATGGATTGCATGAAAAGAAGAGACAACCATCTTAAATCTTCGCTTTGTCTTACACCTGGAGCTACCTCCACACCAACTACCACATCAACACCAGATGTACATTTAACTCCAATGCTACACCAGCTGCCTTATAGAATGGCTGTTAAAATTGAATTCCCTAAATTTGGGAGCACCGGAGAAGAGGACCCAATAGCCTATCTGGAAAAATGTGCAGAGTATCTGGCTGTCCGACCCATGAGTGATGCTGAAATATTAGCAACTCTGCCATCAGTACTGACACATACTGCCAAGGATTGGTGGGTGGCTGAGAAAGCACAAGTTAAAACATGGAGTCAGTTCAAAACTGCCTTTTTGCGGTCCTTTTTACCTGATGATCATGAGGTTGAAGCGGAAAGGAGGATAAGAGAGAGAAAACAAGGGATTGATGAGGATCTTAGAACATTTGCTTTCCAGTATCGAGCCTTATGCCTTAGACTGAAACCAACGATGTCTGAGAGAGAGATTCTGCAGGCTGCCTTAAGAAACTGTAATCCCCGTATTGCTAGTATTTTGAGAGGAACAGTGAATACCTTTGATGACTTGGTGCGCACAGGAGCTTGGTAGAGCGAGACCTTGCTGAGGAAAGGGCCTTCTGGAAGCAACGTCAGGCTGAACAGTCTTCCAGAAGAGGAGGCCAAGATAGGTACAGCAGAGGAAAGCCCGGAAGTCACAGCATGGCGTTAGTGACCAGAGGTAATGTCAAACTTCTAACCTTGACTATAATTTTGCGTGGCCAATCTTGTGAAGCCATCCTGGATACAGGCAGCTCCTATTCATTAATCCAGGAGTCATTGTGGAGGAGATGGAAGGATGAGACGGAGTCTTGGCGGTCTAGTCGGGGACAGACATTTACCCTTGCCAATGGACATGTCCAGAGGGCATTGGGTGAAGTTACTTGGGAGTGTTCCCTGCAAGGATGCACAAACCCAGTGCGACTATTCATCATGAGAGATGAGGACTTAGCCTTTCAGCTCATATTAGGCCTTGAGTTCCTGGTAACATGCAGAGTCAAGTTAGATTTTGACTCCTCCACATATTCATTGCCTGGAGAGAAAGAAACAGTACATCCTTTTTCTTGTTATGACCAACCATCATCAGTTAACCTGCACTTTGCACTGCCGATAGTGCAAGTATCTAGCGATACCACAGCTGCCATTAGGGAGTTGGTGGGTCTTGCTGAGGCCTCCCGTACAGAGAAGAGGAGTTTAGAGGGGTTGCTGTTTAATTGGCCAACTGTCTGTACAGATACATTAGGTAAAACTTCCATCATTAAGCACCAGATTATAACTAATGACCCTGTTCCAGTACGGAAAAGAGCATACCCCGTTCCAATCAATAAGCAAAACTTCATTGATGAGGAGGTCAAAGCCATGCTGAATAAAGGTATAATACGACCATCTGTCTCCCCGTGGGCAGCTCCAGTAGTTCTAGTGCCTAAGAAGGATGGGGGTATACGCTTCTGTGTGGATTTTCGAGCACTGAATGCCAAAACCCCACTGGATGGTTTTCCCATGCCTCAGATACAAGAAATCTTGGAGTCTGTCTACGGAGCAACAGTATTCAGCACCCTAGACCTCAAGACTGGATACTGGCAAGTGGTGATGGATGAGAGTAGCATCCAAAAAACTGCTTTTGTGACAAAGTACAACCAGTATGAATTTGTTCGTCTACCATTTGGGTTGAAAAATGCTGGAGCAACATTCCAAAGGCTCATGAACAAAGTTCTACAAGATCTAATTGGCAGATGTTGTTTTGTGTACATAGACGACATTGTTGTGTACTCCAGAGATATCCATCAACACTTCCAGGATCTGAAGAAGGTGTTTGTTGTACTGGAATCCGCTGGCCTAACCCTTAACCTTGGGAAATGTAAATTGGTAAGGAAATCATTGACTTTCCTAGGACATGTCATTTCATCGGAAGGCATCAAGACAGAGGATTCCAAAGTGGATGCTGTCAAGAATTTTCCTGTGCCTAAAAACATTAAGGGAGTTGAGCAATTCCTAGGTCTTGCTGGGTGGTATCACCGATTTATTCCATATTTTTCAGAACGTGCTGCTCCGCTTCATGCACTTAAAAGGAAAGGTATACCATGGAACTGGACTAAAGAGTGCCAACATTCTTTCGAAGATTTGAAGGATGCTCTGCAAAAGGCCCCGGTTCTGGTGCCCCCAGACTCAAGCAGATCCTTTAAAGTGCAGACCGATGCTAGCGATTTAGGACTTGGGGCTGTACTGACTCAGGATTCTGAAAAGGGAGAACATGTCATCGCTTATGCATCCCGTCTGCTTCAAGGAGCTGAAAAGACATATGCCGTTTCAGAGAAGGAGTGCCTCGCTGTCGTCTGGGCAGTTGAGAAATGGCGACAGTATCTAGAAGGGCAACCCTTTGAAGTACTTACTGATCATGCCGCACTCACTTGGGTATTCAACCATCCTCGTCCAACATCGAGACTTACTAGGTGGGCTATTCGACTTCAGGGATTTGACTTTACTGTCAGGTACCGGAAAGGGAGATGTAATGTTGTGCCTGATTCGTTGTCCCGAGCAATGCCTGAGGGAGAGCCACTGGGAAGTGTTGCGGTATGCCAAGCAAAGGATGTTAATGGAGACTTATCGATCAACTGGGAAGAACTCGGTCGAAGTCAAAAAAGTGATCAATCATTGCAACCTCTGTGGGATGAAGCAAAGCTTAACCCTATCGATCCCCAACGTATCCATTATGTTGTACAGAACAGTTTTCTGTTCAGATGTGTCCCTGAAAGTCAGGAGGGTCATACACTGCAAGTAGTCATCCCAAAGGATCTCCGGCAGCAGTTTCTCCAGTTTGCACATGACAATCCTTTAAGTGGGCATCTGGGACGCATGAAAACATTGCGTAGACTACTCAATGTGGGGTACTGGCCAGAAATCCAGCGAGATGTGTGGGATCACTGCAAACAATGCCAAACCTGTCAACAATACAAGCCACGTATATCCAAACTTTCTGGAACCCTTCAATCTACTCCGGTAAAAGAACCTGGATATATGATTGGCATTGATCTTATGGGACCATTTCCAAGGAGCAAGAAGTTGAATGAGTATTTATTGGTTTCTGTGGATTACTGTAGCAAATGGGTCGAGGTGTTCCCTTTGCGGTCGGCCAAGACACCTTTGATAACTAACATCCTTATCAAAGATATCTTTACCCGTTGGGGGGTACCTACGTATTTGGTATCAGACCGAGGACCACAATTTACTTCACAACTTCTGAACGCTACCTGTAGACAATGGGGTGCCATTCAAAAACTTACCACTGCATACCATCCGCAGACTAACCTGACAGAAAGGGTAAACAAAACTCTTAAGACCATGATTGCATCATATGTCAAGGACAATCATCGGAATTGGGACCAATGGATCCATGAGTTCAGGTTTGCGATCAATTCAGCTTGGCAGGAGAGTACAAAGTATACCCCAGCGGAAATCGCTCTAGGACGCAAGTTGAAGGGACCCCTTGAATTGTTTCAATATCGTTCGCCTGATCCCGACCAATCTGCGTATGAAGTTGTTGAACGTCAGCAGTCACTTCTGGAGAGAGTAAAGGAGAATGTTGCGAAAGCCCAGAGCAGACAACAGAGGTACTACAACCTGAGGAGGAGGCAGGAGACCTTCCAGGAAGGGGAACTCCTCTGGGTTCGTACTCACCCGTTGTCTCATGCAAGGGATGCCTTTATGGCCAAACTAGCCCCTAAGTGGCATGGGCCTGCCAGAGTTTTGAAACAGTTGAATAAGGTAAACTACAGAGTTGAGCTGTTAACCGAACATAAACAAGTTGAGACATACCATGTAGAAAATCTGAAAAAGTTCTACGGCCAAGTCAGGCCTTCTTTTGAGAGGGGGGGTGTGTAACAGTTCTAGTAAACGGTCACCTGTCTCCTATGGTGAATGAGAGTTGCAATTTTACTCCAGGCCATTAGAGGGCACTAGGGAGCCCTTATCTCTAGACAAGAGTGTAAAAGGAAGAGGGAAGTGTGAGTTAGGCACACCTGTTAGCTGAGAGCACATGCTCTTTCCATGCTTGGAAAACCCTGTTGAGGAACCTTTGTGTTCAACTTCTCAATAGGGTTTTGATATCTGCTTGATATTGAGGGTTCTCAACTAGTTCAAGCTCTTGTTGTTGTCTTCAACGTGGAACAGTGTGTCTGGACTTCTGCACAAAAGACACTTTTTCCGTGGAATTAACCCTTGGCGAACAAACGTGGACAATGTACTTATAACATCTTAAACACCTACAATGGTGATGGACCATGGACAATTGGGATAACTCTGGACTTTTGAGTTGGTGCACATTTATGAGGTTTTGCTTGTTGTATGGTGATAAAATGTATACTTGACCTAAGGGGAATATAACTGTTGGCAAGTGGTGATTGATCCCGCCTCATTTATTTATGTGACCTTTGACCTTCGGTGTTACAACATCATTATTGCACCACTGGATACAGACATAAACTCTGTGTCTGGACAAATGCCGGTTATACTATTATAGTGTTATTATAACAACCGGATGTGTGGTTTTCTTAAGTACAGTGCAAGCTTTTCTCCTCTTTCTCATCAAGCTTTTTGTAATGAGATGCTGTTTCTTTGTAATTAATTGTGCAATTTCAACTTGCAAGTGACATTTCTCTCCATCAAATCAAATGTTTTGAGTCTAATCACTTCCATCTTCTCTGTCTCTACTCAATATGAATGTGGGAAAACCCAGAAAATGAAAGT
>JAZAVI010000507.1:23442-43065 GCA_036326025.1 Chrosomus eos
TGAGATGAGGAAAAACACCCATTTAACAGCCTAAAATATTCTCTGTCAACTTGCAAAAGTTTGAACTCTAAACTATGGGATATGCTCCCCAGTGTACCTTGGTATTCCTGTGTTAAAATAAGGGCTGTATTCAACCAAAGAAAATCTTGGTCGACTGAAGTCCTGAAATTTTCGACTAAAAATCGACTAAAATCGACTAAAAATGACGTTAGAAAAAAAAACGTTAAATTAATTAGCTGTGCACTGTGCGCAGTACTTGTTGTCCGCCTAAATAAATTATAAATAAACATAGAAAACTAGTAGGCTATTTGCAGTATATTAAATCGTTTTTGACCTAATTATTTTGCACTGAAATGAGTCTGACACACGAGTCTGTCAGCTCTGACAGCTCTGCATCACCTGCGCAATATCATAGCCTATGATTTCCGAAAATAGTAGGCTACTATGTTGTCAACTAGTGATATCATCACAAGAACTGTTGAGGAATATGCAACATAATTTAGACAATTATTTTGGTCATATGTTAAAATATTAAGTTATAACTGTCAGACACTATCATTTCAGCCGCTCTGCATGTCCTCGCACCGAGCTAGGCTGAACATGAGCTCAGCTTCGCGGCTGAGACACGAATAGACTATTAACTTAAAGCTCTTACTCTTAATAAACACAAAAGGCACGTCCACTTTAATAAAAAAATAATATTTATTAAACAAACCAGAGCAAGAGCAGAAACGAAATAAAGTGCATAACTGAAAAATAAACATCTTAGGCTCAAAACTAACACTCAGTCGGCACAGCGCAATTGCGCATATAGGCTCCAAATAAAAAATAAAAAGTTAGGTTATCACACTAAAATATTGAAATGTGCACATTCTGATATGTTCATAGCCTACTCAAAAAACAGAAAGGGCAAGCTAACGCAGACAAGTTAGCTTACCACTTTTAGATAGGGATGGCTGACGCGAAACAGTCGTTCCGAAGCTTTGCGAGATCCCGAAGCGCAGATGATTCGAAACACTGATTCGAAGCGTGATTCAAAACACCCATGTCACGTGACTATGGCCAAACGAAGCCTCGAAGTGTTTCACGAAGTGTTTCATCAGGTGTGATCCGCCGAATCAGCGTTTGATTGACACGGTCGGACACAGACAACACAATCGCACATCTGTATAAAAGTGAAATCAACGCATATTGACCTCGTGGGTTTTTGTGAGAGGAGTTTGATTTTGAGATAGCGGATTTTTGGTGATATAGTGACATTTATAGTGCGATTTGTTTAGTTATATTTAGGCTTAGGCCTACATTTAAATTTACACAACACATTGATTGATAGGCTAGAGACACAGAGCTATAAAATATAGGACACATTAATAGATACATAGATATAAATATATAGACAGCTAGATTAATAGATAGATATAGATAGATTAAAGATAGGCTACATGTATAAATACATAGATAGATTATAGATACATACATAGATTATAGATACATATCTACATACATAGATAGATTGTAGATACATATATCTAATTACATAGATAGTTTAGATATACATATCTAGATAGATTTGGATAGATAGATAAAATGGAGGCTCCCCAGAAGAGATGCCGTACATCTGTGGTGTGGGAGCATTTCCATTTAGAAACCCCAAATAAAGTGAGATGTGTGTATTGTGATCGGCAGCTCGCCTACTGCAACAATACATCATCCATGATGCGCCATTTGAGGAGCACTCATCCTGCCATTTTGCAGGGTGCAGAGGATGGCATTCCCCCTGTACCTAGGCCTGCTACTGACACTGCTGGGCCATCTAAGCAATGCATTGTTTGAAACACAGTAGGAACACAGGCACCCGCTTCGAATGTTATCACTCGATTGAATGGGCGTTATCAGTGGTTATCAGCCCATTCATATGGGCCAGTAGGGGCCTACTGCGCCTACTGGTAGGCTCAGAAGGCTGTTATCATCCATCCACATGGTTAATCACCGACAAATACAAGAGAAGACTCCAGCTCCAATCCCAAAGGAATCCAGCTCGCCGGTAATCGGAAGTCTACTGAATGACGGAGCAACGTTGCAATATTTAGCGCTTGATATTTTCAGGTAAGAACATTTAAATGATAAAACCGATCATTTATACTGTAATTAATTAGTCAATAATGGGAAACAATACATCAAATGTGTTTTAATGTTGCGTGACATGAGTGTTGACATGAGATAACCTATTGCGATATTTAGCGCTTGATATTTTCAGGTAAGAACATTTAAATGATAAAACCGATCATTTATACTGTAATTAATTAGTCAATAATCGAAAACAATACATAAAATGTGTTTTAATGTTGCGTGCCGTGACATGATTGTTGACATGAGAAAAGCGTATTGCGAGTTTTTTGTAAACGTTATATAGGCTAACTTTAGGCCCTATTACGTTAACGTTACGTTATTAGCCTATGATTACGGGAACTTACTTGCTTTATGTGAGCATTAACGTTGCTAATAAGAATGTTTTTACGCATGACGCTAATGGGGAAATTTAGTTTCTAGTTAAACGCAAAGTTAGCCTGTAAAAATTACAGGCAAATTTAGCCTATTGCATA
Source organism: Chrosomus eos (assembly GCA_036326025.1). Lineage (NCBI taxonomy): Eukaryota > Metazoa > Chordata > Actinopteri > Cypriniformes > Leuciscidae > Chrosomus > Chrosomus eos. The sequence goes on from JAZAVI010000507.1 coordinate 26,046, forward strand.
ATATTGTATGCTCGTTAACGCCCAGCATAGGCCTAACCTTACTCCTATTGACTTATTCCTAGTGAAATTCAAACCCATGACGTATTTTATGGCTGTTTGGGAACCTTGGGATCTTGACTAGAATGTAAAATAAAGTTTTTTGGGTTTGAAAAGAGCTTGGATGGATTTGATCCTGATCCCACACGAGGAAGCTTACATTTTACATTCATGCAAAAGACGAAAACTGGCAATCTATTAAAAGTAAATATAGACTGTGGTGTCTGTGTGTGTCACATTTATTGCTTTCTTTGACATTGAACTTGAAAAAAAAAAGTCTATTTATCTATCTCTCTGTCTGCCTCTGTAACATTAATATCTTTTTACCTAACTTTTTTGTCTCCCTTTACAGCATCAATTTCCAGTGGATTGCAAGGACTGTGGTAAGTTTGTTTTATTACTTCCATGCTCTATGTCTTTGTTGAACAATCCAAAATTTGGTTTTGGCCTTTTTAGAGAGAAGGGCCCGTTCACAAATCTGTCTTGTGCAAATTTTTCTGTTTATGTTTTAGGTTGAAGATGGCCCAGAGAGGTAAGCCTTGCAGTTGCTAATCTAGAAGCATTAGGCAAGTGTGTCTGAGAACGATGGTATGATCTGCAACACTGTCTTTTTTATTACTGATTTATTACTGACTAGCTTTTTCCCTCTTTGTTTTTATTCAACAAGAGAACACTCCCATTAATGGGAATCAAAAGGAAACCCTGAAATCATTTTTTAAGGATGGAATGACACGAGTTGGGTCAGAATTATTTCCAAGAGCTGCATCTGCTACTGGTTTGGACACCAGTGTCATAGAAGTAAGTTTTACTTTAGTGCCACACTAACAAACAACATGTCAAATAAATATACCATTCTGCTGCACTGCTTGTATAAATGAAGTGTTTTGTTAACATTCAGTTTAATTGGTGTAATACTCTTTCGTTATTTTTTGTTTTTGTTTTCCAGAACTGGATCGGCAATTACAAAAGATCAGAAATTACCAAAGCTTCGTCTCTACCCCGGCAATCAAAGGCCAAAGTTCACATCAGAGAACTGTCGCCTTACAATCTTTTTTGTAGGGACATATTCAAAAACAAAGGTGAGAGACAAAATTGAACAGCTGCTTTTAATTGTTATACTAAATGGTTTGTTTTTGTACATAGTGGCCCTGTTGACATCAGGGGTTTACAAGGGTCATGAAACAGATTTTCAAGATTTGAAGTATTTGGCAAGTACTTCACTCATGCAAGTTGCATTTATCAACGTAAGACTGCTGTGTGTATTGAAAAGAATCATCAGGTCACCTACTTTACATGTTATCTTGTTTTTACAGAGTTGTTACAGAGAAATGGGTTTCACAACCCAAGTAAACCAGTGTGTTGGACAGATTGTTGTTGTATGAATTTACTTTAAAAAAGAGATGCTGAATCTTAAGTGTTAAGTTTTCTCTGCATCTATTTTTTCCTCAGGCACAATGAATGACATTAAGGGCAGGTGGGCCTCATTGAGTGAAGATCAAAAAGCAAAAATACTTTCAAGAGGCAGCAGCACTGAGGGCACATGGCCAGACACAGGACCTTAGCCCTGAGATGAGGGATGCCCGAATTAAAATGCACCTTAAGAAGCTGAAGTTAGAGGTTTGGAAAATGGCTTAATTTGCTAGGCATTTGTGGTATTATTATAGTATTAGATGGAAGGATGATCGACAGCAATTGTGATATGAGCAGAACACTGTGACAGACAACTGGATTGTTGATCTGTAGATTTTTTTTCATCATTTCAAATGAATTCATCCCAAATAAATATTCCAGCTGATTGTTGTTTACATGGCTATAACATCAAATATTCTCACTTTGAAGAAATTGTCAAAGGCTTATACCACCCTCTCAAACTAAATTCCTACTGGTTGGGCTAGTCTCACATCAAGGTGGTCAATTGAAGCATTAGTAGTCACAAATGACTATGAGTCAAAATTATTGCATTTGGACTCTATGTAAACAACTAATTTATAGTTAATGTAACCCTGGGTGGTCCTTGACCACTTATTTGCCACGTGTGACAACACTGTTTTCATATATTGCCAAGCCCTGTTATGAGTTGTTTCTTCAGTGTGTGTTGAATTTTTAAAAGTAGCTTTTGTGTATAATCAATTATTTACTATTTTTGTGGTTGTCTTCTTCTAAATATTGTACAGGTGTCCAAGCTTGAGAATTTGGGTGTGGAAACAGCCATTTTATAATTTGACCGCCAAAAGTCCACATTAAAGGTGTTTGAACTGAGCAGCAGAGGAGCCACTGATTTCCTTGATTCAACGGAGACAGTGAACAACTTTGCACTGCATTTCGAAGGTATTGGTTATATAAAAATCCACATAAATTGACTCAGACCTGTAATAGTGCAAATATACATAATACAGTTTTATGAAGTGATTGTTGTTTGTTGTTACATCTGTAGCCAGCTCCTCACCCGCAACACCCAGTACCAGAGAACATGTCAGTGTTCTAGTAGGAAAAGTGCAAGATCTATTCAACCAAAAATATAGTAAGCATAAGTTCAAATACTTGTAATACCTTCATGAATCCATGGCATTATTATCAAATTAATAAATGATCTAATGTGCCCATTAACCATTAGATTGACACCTTACCAAAATGTCTGTTTGCAGCTTGTACACTGGCTATCAACTAGAGGAGAGAGTCACAATTGTCGAACTGTGTAACATTGTGTAACGTGTGCATGCATGTGTGTGCCCGTGTATTTCAGAGGAGGCCGGAGGTACTGGGAGGCTCCCCTACCAGTCCCTGGTAAATCAGGGCATGCCCATTAATGTAGCTGGACTGCCCACAAGCCTTACCCTCAGGAAGCCTTCCTTTTATGGAAGGAACCAATTGGTCGAAATTTTGAAAGCTGCAGAGGAAATTTCATTTGAAATAAGTAAGTGACATTACCATTACCAGTGTCTTTCTCCACTTGTGTTTTAGCAGACCATTTGCCTCTATGCAAAGTGGGGAAAATAAGTTAACTAAAGAATAATATAGGCCTACATGTAAGTCTTTGTATAGTTTTGGGGCATTGTATCTCTCTCTGTCCCTTCACCGCAACCGGTCAAGGCAGATGGCCGCCCACCCTGAGCCATGGTTCTGACGTATCTGCCTCTTAAAGGGTTCATTTGATGCGATTTGTTCTTTTTCTTTCTCTTTAGTGTGTTATGTAGCTGTTTGTGCATGTATAAGATCTGCAGCATTACAAAGATCAAAGTCTCAAACCTAAAGAGATATTCTTTGTAAAAGTGAAGGCTCAGCCACACCTTCCTAAAACACTCTACGTCAAGCACACCCCCACATCTCTACGTCAGTATGTGAGGGCAGAGTTCTATAACACCGCCCAAATGTATACGCAAAGAAGGCATAACTTTTATCCGCGCCGGCATGTCGTGGAGACACTGTGTTTTTCGTTGCGAAAGCCCAACTACTTTGTTTGGCTTTCCAAAAGAGGACACAATTAGAAAACAGTGGCTAAGCTTTATTTACAACACTGTTCTAGAACATTACAACCCAAATATTCGACTGTGTGCTGCGCATTTTTCGGAGGACTGTTTCTAGCACCTGGGAGAGCTCAGACTACGTCTTTGTCGTTTCAACGATAACAAATGCAATACTGATACTTACCAATCTGATACATTCTGGTCCAGTCGCACTGGCAACGTTGATCGATTAGCCTAGTCATCTGCATCATCCGGATCAGATTCCGGCTCTAATGGATAAGGTAGGACTGACATTATCATCTGTCAATATTGCTTTGCTTTGGGAGCTGATGTTCCAGATATGGTAAGAAGCGTGATATTTCCATCAGGCGTTTAAGGTATTTTGGCCAATCACAATGCACTGGATTTCTGGCCAATCAGAGCACACCGCGCTTTTTAGAACAATGAGCTTTATACAAATTTGACATGTTTCAGAAATGAGTGTCATAGAGGAGCAACAATAATGTACAGTATGTGTAAAATAATGGCTTTTTTTAACCTAAAACCGCATAAATGCATTGCATTAAACCAAATACACAAAATAATATATATTTGGAACCATCATATTGACCCCTTTATATAGAAGTTTTTCCCTGCCTCCGTCTACAGTAGTGCTTGTTCATGGTGGGAATTGTTGGGTATTTGTTAACAATATTAAAGAGTATGGTCTAGACCTACTCTGTTTGTAAAGTGCTGTGAGAGAACTTTTGTTATGAATTGGCGCTATATAAATAAAATGTAATTGAAACAAATTCAGGTTATAGTTTCTGTATGTGTCTTTGACAGTTTGTAAGGGATGTTACACTATTTCTCAGTTTCGTCATTATCCTGAATATCCTATAGATGTTTAGTTAAATATGACTCGTGACTGTGGCCCTGGGCAATGGTTTTCATCTTTTTCATGCTCATCAAACTATTCACTAATTAAATTCTATGTATATAATTCCTTCGAATTACATTCATTCATTGATATAATCACTGCTGTGTGATTCATTATTTTTGTCCAGTACTATTGCAGGAAGGCCAATTATTTGTTAAGCTCATGCTACATAAGGGTTTTTTCTTTCTTTCTTTCTTTCTTTTTCTAAAAATATCAATCAGATGCAGCACAATCCAACCCCACTGACTTGGGAGAGGGGATGTCAGAGCACATGGATCCAGAAGGTACACTGAGTTGTTTTTATTTTATCTTTAAATAAATATATTACATTAAACTTAAGAAGCATAGTTAACTAGATATGTAACTGTGGTCATTACAGAGCACATTTGACTACTGTATACATTATTGAAATAATGCAATTAATCAAAAGATGAAATTTTCACCTTTGTGTGATGGTTTAATCTTTTCCAATCAACAGACACAGCGGATGGCATCCAGACGATGTCGGTGGAGGAAACTTTAGAGGCCATGTGTGAAAATGGTATTTCTTGTAATCATAATACATTTTACCAAATGTTACAAATCAGTTTTTGGTATTGCTTAAGTTCAAGCTTAATTAAAACTACTGTTATGAGAAGTCATCCATTGACATTTGACACAAAGAGAAAAGCTCACTTGAAAATTACAATTTATGGATACAATATTTATCCAGGTGACATTAAACAGCCTTTATATATAAGGTTGGTATTCTGAACATTTTACATTTTGAATTGCCTGTTGAGATTTAGATGCAAATAATGGAACTGTCTTTTTTTTTAATCAATGATTTACTAATTAACTATTGACAGTATAAATCAGGGGTGGGGAACGTTGATCCTGGAGGGCCATTGTCCTGCAGAGTTTAGCTCCAACCCTTTAAACACACCTGAAGCGAATCAAGGTCTTCAGGATTGCTAAAGTTACAGGCAGGTGAGTGTTTTTTTTTTCAGGGTTGGAGCTAAACTCTGCAGGACAATGGCGCTCCAGGATCAACGTTCCCCACCGCTGGTATAAATGCTAACAATTTGAATTAGGAATTTGTAATTAAGATTAAAAATTCGTATTTAGAAACTATTATTGTGTTTTATTTTATGTACTTTAGGTGCACAGCAGATGGAAGAGTCCTCAGAAACAGCCACTACTGTAGCCATCGTGATGACTGCAGATAAAGGTATCTTTCCACATTGTGGTTATTTTTATATAACAGGAAGTGACTGTTATACCATATATATTGCCTTAAGTTACAAAATAACAAAATATAACAAATGAGCTCTTCCTCGTAGATCTGGCCAAGACTAGCAGCAACCTGGATAAGAACAGATATGGAAACAGAAGCATAGACTAAAACATTTTAAAAGGGGTAGAAAAACATTAGACAATGACAAACTGTGACAAATTAGCCTCCAATCCTTTCATTTAGGATATAACAGCATTTAACTAGATTCACTTTTAAGTCTTTCAAGGGGCAGATTCCAGGCAGAACGTGCAGAATACATACAGCGTTTTCCCAATCTCTGTTACGTATAAAAACATCTCGAGAGTGCAAAAGGTGTTGTCCAGTACATTTTTCTTTATTTCAGGGTTATACTAAAGCCGCTTTCTGAAATGTAAACCAGGAACTCTTCTTTCTTGACCTGATTTCATCTTATGATTGAGCATCAGCAATATCTGAGATGAATTGATGTGCAATACTCACATTCGCATTTGGCAACAGTTACAAATGAATAAGCTGCCTTTTATATGTTGCTTTGAATATGGTGATGAGTATTTCATCTAACTGCTTCCAAAATATTTGTGTTTTTCCTTTGGTAGATGGAGACAATGTGTGCCGTGTCTGCCGCGTCCATTTTGATGACAAGAAAAAGAATGCAAGAAAGAAGTGGCGTTCATGGTCACAGTGCACAGTGTGCCAATCATGGTCACACACTGCATGTGGTTTTAAAAAGAACACGTGCCTTCACTGCCAGTGTCAAAACACCATGCAAACACCCTGAACCTGAATGCTATTTACTGCATTCCAAAATGTATCTTGTTACTTTGAGTTGTTTTACTGTGTTGACGGCCCCCAACCCATCCCTACAAATATACACACACACTCACATAATACATACTGTACATACATACATACATACACGCGTTTTAAAATGTATGAAGTCCCTTTCACCTTTTTCATTAAAATATACTTGATGAACCTTGCTCCAAATTTATTGTAATGGTTACACTTTACTTGTAAGAAGAAAACTGATATTTTTGTTGTTTTCATTCACCCCAATTTTTATTTATTGTTGTAGTTTGTTGGCACCATCAATGTGGTCCCTTTTAAACTGGGCCATGTGGGGATCAATAAAGTTATATTGTACTGAATTGAGTCTGTGTTTTTTTTATATATAAATCTGTTTCATCAATGGTTCAGTAGGGCCGGGTTTTAGCAAGGACCTCACCATAACACAATGTTTTATTTATTTTTAAATATAATGGTTGCTATGGATGCTGCTGTCACTGAAGCCACCTAGTTTGCATAACGTAGTTCCCCTCGAAAGTATTTTCACACTGTCTTATGCTTTTCTTTTAATGATTAACATTTAAGATAAAACGTGAAGGGTATAATTTTATCTGTGTTAAGGATATTAATTGTTTCTCCTTGGATTCTGAGAAATAAAGTTAATTGTCAGTTTATGCAAGGGAGTTCCACTTCTGTTTAGAGTTGTCTGCCATGGATAGACTACATTTCAATTCAAAGTACTGCCGGTCACTATGATATTATATTTTAGTCACAAATATAAATTATTTGAACACATAACCAACAATTTCTTTAAAAAAAAAAAAAAAAACACTTTCTTGAGGTGAATACAAAAAAAAATTAAATGACATGCTTTTAAAATTGCTTTTTAAATGGCACATGAGTTTTGGTAACATGGACTGAGAAAACATGCACCCTTCTTCTGCTTGGAAACTTGGTAATAACTTAAGTTGCCTGAGAGTGACCAATACACATTTTGAATAGTTAAATATGTGTAGTATTAGATTCTGTTGAAAAAAGATGCTTAATTTTGAAGAGATACAGCAAGCAAATGTCACCTATTGGGTGGAAGGGCCAATGTATAATGTAGGCTACTCGTGTATTTGACTACCACTGGGCCTAATAATAGTCTACAAGTAGCCTAAGAGGAGACGACTACCCATCATGTTGACGATAGTCTTATTCATTAATGGTATTTAACCATCATAACAGCATTAACATAAATAGATAGCCTATGTATATAAGCCATATGTGTCCCAAACCCAAACATAAATGCAGTGTGTGTGTGATATTCCTCATGTTGTGGGGTTGTAAATCTGTTTACAGAGTCTGAAACAAACAAACAAACAAACAAACAAACAAACAAAAAGCTTCATATAGGCTACTCCTATTGAGCCTTCAAAGTGCTCTCTAAAACTACACCAGGGATGGCTTGTGTGCATGAAATGAGAAAATTAAAACTTTGCTGTAGAGCTAAACCAATACATCGTTAGAAAGGTCTTGACCTAGAGAGTAACATATGTAAGTATTAAGATTTTACATGGCCCCTGTTTTGAAATACTGACCTTTGAAACATCACCTTGGTGCATGTTTGAATGCTTATAATTAAGCAATAAAAGGGGCTATCGACATGGGACCAACTGTAATAGAGAGCTCTTGTCCTTAGTTATCATGTGAATATAGTCAACAATTTGGAACAATGTCAACTATGGTTAAAAATAATTTTAACCTATTTAAAAATGTAAAAATTATTTTCATTTTAAATCTGATTACATAGATGTGTTTACAATCCCCCTAAACTCATCACTGTACTCTCAACTAACTATTTATAACCTCCAATTCTAAGAAAAACACTAATATTTTAAAAACTACAATTCCCTGTAGCTACACAATGCAGCTTGATACGAATCAGCACTGCAGTTGTAGTTTTTCTGGTTTGCAAAGTAGGGTTGTAGATTAGGGTTGTAAAAAGACATATCTACTGAATGTATCAAATATATAGTACAGCCAAACTATTAATTAAACTCTATATAGATGATCTAAGTTAAGAAAATGTAAATATGTTGATTTATTTAAGATATGTTAGCCGAAAAGGAGAACCCGTAAACCCCGCCCACAACACAATGCACTTCCGTGTTTCTCAGCATCGGAGTATTTGTTAAAAGCGTTAACCTTAACATGAACATATCGTATTTTTTAGTTATCAAGTTGTGGTTTTCTGTGGACAAATGTTAAATTTATTATTTTAAAAAAGTGTCTGTGAATAAAATTATTTCATGCAAGCTGCGTGGTTTCAGCGATAGCAGCGTCAATAGCAACCACCATAGCAACTAAATGCAAGATTAAACTAAATGTAATGTACATTCACTGAACGAAGAATGTGAAAAAAAAATGAAAGCAGTCAATTGGAGGAAGAAGAGAAGAAACCTACTGTACAGTTATGTAAGAACCTACTCTATTGTATGTGGTACACTGTCTGGTGGATTATGACTGTAAAATCATTCTGTCATTTGAATTTATGTGTGCTATGAATAAGTGCTATGACAATGGTTGAAAACATGGCTATAACTCATTATGAGAAAGGTGTATTGTAGAGTCAATACACATGTATGTTCCCTTATAGTTTTACAAACTTATAGTTGATTCAGAGGATTCAAGATTCGATACTTTATTGTCATTTCAACTCAGTCGAAGGGGATTTGGTTTGGTGAGCTCACTAAAAAGAAAACAAACTCTCACACATGACCACATTTGTACATTACAATAAATAAAGTAATATCACAATATGGTAAACACACAATTTTGTACTCGCATCTTAGTGGCGATATGTGCTTAAATACAGTACCTAAGCTTTAAAACAGATCAGACCCAGTAAAACAACATGTCTTTGTGAGCTTTGTAAATACAGGCCCTGTCCTGTCAAACCAGTGCTTACATTACTAGTTATCATGGTCATCAATGTCATCCTCATTATCATCATTATCACCATCATCATTGTATACTAGTGTCTGTATGCTTGACATGGGGAGGGCCTGACACAAGTAGGGGTTGTCTACAGGAACAATGTCTGGTACATATGGGTGAAACATCACAGGGGCTTGATGTCGTTTTCTTTCCAGCTGATGGAGACGTTGGGTGAGAGCAGCTTTTGCACCAGGCTGATCTGCGTCTTTGATGGCAGAGCACAGAAAGGCGTGCTGCTGATGGAGGTGTTCAGTTACAGTTCTCATTTCCTGGTAAAGCATGCGCTTTTCCTCAGCTGCCCGAGTCTTCATATGTAAGGCATCAATCCCTCGCCTTTTTAGACTCCTCGAAACATTGTCTTCTTCAATCTGAAAGATACAAGAAGTAAAAAAATGCTATGTCATGTTACCAGGTGGTTTAAATGATGGGCAGTTAGTTGTGGTTGGTAAGTGGTTGTCAGATTGTTTCTTGAGTGTGACTGCTGTGTGGTTACTAGGGTTAGGTAATTATACTTACATTGTCATCAAAGCAGAAGTAGACTTGCCAAGAGGGATCGCATGCTTCCTGAAAATCAATTATTGTAGGGAAGATGCTCATCTGCGGTGGCCACTGAATGCGGTTGTATTCTTTTATTGCCTGTCTCAGCCTCTTGTTGGAGCTGGCAATCTGCTTGGAAAGTCAAATGCCCTGCCCATCTGTAGCAAAGTTAGGAAACATGCATGCAGAGAAATTAATTTATTAGTTTGTATTATGGTCCTTTTCAAAGTTGAACTTAATATCTTAATGTATCTACGTATCCACAGCACTTTACCTGGATATTTTCTTTTCAGATGGAGGAGGACTGTTCACTCCCTTGATTCAGTTCTAGCTTTGAAGATTAGTTGCCCTCTAAGCTCACAGTCAACATCCTTAAGGGTAGACTGGAAGTCTGAATCCGATTCTTGCCATCTTCTTCCAATCCGGTGCTTTTTCTCTATGTTCAGCAGAGAGTCCTCAATTCTACAATGGTCAGAAAATAAATCTTATTAATTGTTATTTACACACTTTCTCAGAGAACAGTGACAGATTACTGCTTACTTACTTTTCACACTCCATGTACGATTTACGAGTCCCAGATCTATACATAAAATATAAAAAAAACACAGCACAAAAATTCAATGCAGAAAGCATTACCGTGGTAAATCCCTGACCTAAGAGTGTATAAGTTATAAGGGAGGCCTTGGTGATAAATGATTACTAATCACACCATATTCAATTACTGCAGTATTATAGCAACTCTTAATTTATAACCCTTGTAACGGTTTCCTTCAAAACTATGCTGTTACTGTAATCACACCTACTTTCATGTTGAAGCACATCAGCGGTAGCCTGGTTCTACCAGACTCTCGTAGATTTCATTTGTACAGAGAGTCTGGCACCGCTCCATTGACAAGCGTTAACTTCCTTGTAGGCGGGAACTCTATAGAAGTCTAAAACTATTGGATCTGCCCAGAGTCACTCTATCTGCCAGAACCAATCGCTAACGTTTGGTCGTGACATTATGTCTTTTCCCGAACCCGTGGGAGGATGGCCATAAACACAAAACTAAGCAAAGATTGTTCTTGCTCCGGCTTTAACTTCTTGATATTCGGCAGCGTTGCCACAACGGACCGAATGGCTTCACTCGCATCTTTCTCCGCTGCCATTACTGAACTACAACTCAAAATAACGCACGAGTCGATATCAACGTCATCGTTCTCAGCCACTCCCTCTGTTCGCTGATTGGCCCGGTAAAAAATTGATTTCTGGAAACCGAAGTCTACAGCACAATCCCAGACGTAGTACTGAAGGAAAATGAAATTGAGCGGAAGTGCGTAGGAGGGCGGAGCCAGGCTACATCAGCGGGGCACTTAAAGACAGCTGTAATTACCATAGTCTTACATAAACACATTAAACTCTTACTTGAACTTGTAGAATTGAATCAACTGGATGATGTAGTCCCTTTTCCATCTACACACAGTGTCTGAAGAACAGATAAAGATATTACTACTGCTCTAATAAATTGTTTCATTTCATGTAACTTCACATAGCTTACAGGACTGTATTTCATTACTGTACACAGAAAGGTAAGTATAACATATTTGCAATATTCTTTGCTAATAATATGCATGACCTTCATACAGTGTTCAAGACACATTCACACATTCACTTCAGTTGCTTACTTATTGGTCTCTGTTTCTGCTGGGCTAGCTCCATCTCCCTTTTTTCCATTTCTCCATGTCTCCCTCAGAAACCAACACTAGACAACAAAAATAACAGAAAAAAAGACAACATCAATACTACATACTCCATGCAAAATGCGCTTGTAAACAATCTAAAATTCTCCGGTTTACAACTATTGTTACCTGCTTCTTATGTGCATTGTTTACCTGGTGCCTCTCTGATGACAGATGAGATATCTTCTTGAGCGAGAATTGATATTTTCTCTGCTCTGTCTAGTCTTTGCAGGAGCTGCATCTCTGCAAAGACAGTTTAATTTACTTATGCTGACCAATTTGTGAGTGATCAGCTTCACTCCAGAAAATATAAAATGTATAAACAGTGAACCACCAGCACAGAATTTTGACAGGTTATGCAGCAGTGGACAAACCTAGGTCAGTTGATTTCCTCCGTCCATAATGCAAAAGGGCATCAGTCAACAGGTCAAGACGGTGAGATGGAGTCATCTTCTTTGTGACTCTGGCAAATCTTCGGAGAAAAGACCACAGCCTTTCCATTCCTTCCCCGTCTGTGAGCCCAAACCCATCGAGTCGCCTAGTGCTGTACTTGATCTGTGATAAAAGCAAAGTGGTAGAATATCACAGACGCTGACATTGAGCATGATCCTACTTCAGTGTAAACTGCTTATAGTGATCACGGTTACAGTGACCAACCACTTATATGGATTCAAAAGCTTGGGACAGAATCATTCCTGTAGAAATGCTGTGTAAATAATTTGTTTATAGTAATCAAGTAGTCCGCTTAGCGTGTTCATATTGTGTGTGTGTGTTAATACGCTTGCTGTGCGCAGTTGCGCGCCATGTGATGTTTTCCTCTACTCACACTGCTGTGGTCTATGGAGTTATTTTGCCCTCCTGTTCCAGCTCTGCTGGCTTTTGGGGGACTTTTATGGTGCATAATTATCCTCCAAGCTCTCTCACAGCAGCAGCTAGGCCTACTGCATGTTACGTGAGTGAAGTGTAATGCTTTCACCTTGACCATTCAGACAGGGCATGGAGCAGGAGAGGGCCTAGGTGTAGCTTATATTATTTTATCTGTAAAGGAACACCATCGTTTTTTCATATTAAACTGTTATTTCCTTAACTAAGACGAGTTGATACCTACCTCTCTCGTCTCAGTGCGTGCGCTCAATCGCTCTGGCGCGCGGCGACACTTTGAGCCCAGTTCATTCATTAGGATCCAAACAGAGATGAAGTTAGAACCGACCCAACACCTCCAGGTTTCCCCTATTTAAATACAGTTAGACGACCAAGTATGGTGACACAAAATAAAACGTGGCATGGTGTTTGGTCGCTTCTAACTTCATGTCTGTTCCGATCCTAATGACTGAACTGGGCTCAAAGTGTCACCGCGCGCCAGAGCGATTGAGCGCATGCACTGAGACGACAGAGGTATGTATCAACTCGTCTTAGTTAAGGGAATAACAGTTTAATATGAAAAAATGGTGGAGTGTTCCTTTAAGTCAGAAAAAATAGTGAAGCTGTTCATGTTATTACTTTATATGCATGTAATAATTATACAAATTAGATAGTAATCTGCATAAAACATAAAGAAAACAAATCTGGTTATAACAATCATCCGCTTATAGTGATTTGGCCCAGACAGATGTGAGATTAGCGGTTTCCACTGTATTGTCCAACAGTGCATCTCTGAAACAAGTTACTTTTAGGCACATCTACTTAATTTCAGCTGTGCAGTTGTAGACAGGAAAATGGAGGGCAAACAGAAAGTGAATGATGTGTGACACGGGTCCTAATGTCTCTATAAAGTCAATTAATTTACCTGGCAGGACAATTTGTGTCCATAAACGTGAAATGCTGGTACGGCCAAGGAGATGTTGTGTGGTATGCCCTCCCCTGATTTCTGATTGAACACAGTATGGCATAATTAGTAAATTAGTAAAAAGTAAATGTGTCAAGGTCTTTTCTCAAAACAACAATTCAGTTTTACACAAAAAAGTACTTACATGCAAATGTGAGGCAACAACACAAGGCAATGTCATAGACTACTCGCAGGTGTATGTTCTTGTCCTCACATCTTCGAAGTAGCTCATCGATGATATACAGGGGATAGGCTAATCTATTTCAACACAAATTTGAATAAGGACACTTTATACTGTGAAAAAGTTAAAATTAATTATACAATCTCAGGCATAGTGAAGATTATAGAATGGTGGTAAAGTTCAACTTTTGTAATGTTTTGGAATATACATTCCATAAGGTTCATATTTGGTGACTGGAATATTTTGAATTAAAATATGCCTTATTATATGAATAGGTAGAATCAAACATGGGAATTATCATTCTGGAACACTGGATCAATAGTCAGAGATGTCACTACTGTGGCATATACTTACCGTTCTCCTTGGCTCATGTTGACAAACATTAGGGGCATTTCATGACGACAAGAGGCTCCAAACACTCATTTTGGACTCGACGTGACCTCAGCACGTTGCTAACCTTGAAGTTACTGCAGTCCTAAAGATTTAAGGAAAACATAGATGGGAGGAATAATGATTAATTAAATATTTCATGGACTCAGTCCATGAAATTCTGCAACTAAGACTAACCTTGTGAGGCTTTGAGCTGTCAAGATGTGATAGCAGGAATTCCTCTAAATCCTTTTCATTAACAAACATGCGGGTTCCGTGTAATGGCTCAACCGCACTTGTGCCTGAGCTGTGCTTCCTCACAAGGGCAAAGTTGCCATCCAATGTCACAATCATATCCCCATCCGCCTGGAAAACAAACACTTACAGTAATCCTGGTTTGTATCTGCACAGGTTTATACATTTATACTAATACTATTTTATTATAATATTTTTATACTTTATACAAAAATTAACTAAGTTTTCAGATATCAATTCAATGCCATTAGGTAATGGAAAATGCAGGTTAATCAAACAAGAACCACGCTGGAACTAGAACCAACCTTTGGGCATGCTGGGCATATGGTCCCATCATCTAATTGTGGGCAAATATCTACCAAACTTCTTTGTCGGAAGTGGTGATGCCTAAAATGGGATATAGATTCTCCCACCAGGGCTCTGTAGAGTGTGTTAACCTAGGGTATAAGCAGAAGTCAGTGAAAACATTACTGTTTCGTATACTTACATCTGGTGATGGTGGTTCACTCAGTTGTTATTTGATAGAAAACTTTTAAGAATACTTTTGCATGCAACTAGATGGTTCCATAAAAGTTTCCTTTAAGTTGTGATTATTAATGATGCAGTACAATCAAGGAACAATGTGTAATTTTCACAACCATATGGAATCAGTCTTCCATGAAAGTACAGTAACTGAAATTGTCACTTCACAGGGAAGACTTTAAACTGACCTCTGCCAGTGTGAGGTTATTTTTTCAGCGCAGGGTGTTGCAAAAACCCTCAACAGAAACCTGACACTCCAGTGACAGACAAACAAAAAGCTCTAGCAGAGGTATGGAGAAGGCTGTCTGGGGCTTGTCAGAGACCAAGACCATACCTGAGCAGAGTGCAGGTTTCTGGTTCACATGCACACATATTGACTGTGACGGTGCAGAGCCGTCCTGCCAAATAAAAAGAGGGAAATTTATATGTATTAAAAAAAAACATAACCAAGTACTACTATACAGACTACCATATCAGCATAGACTAAATCACTTGAGTGTGTCACCTATAACACCATAAATCAGCAAAAACCTGTTTTTTTTTTTTTTTACAAAATTGTATCACAAATTTGATTAATTCCTTATAGGAAATCATTACTATACATGTAATAGGACCAAATAACCTTAACCTGTCAAGAAAATTAAATACATTAAGATTCTGTACCATGTAAAATGACAAACCTGTGCTGACAATGACCTTCATGTCCTTTGTGTACACAGCATGGGTGCTATGGCCTTCAGGTAAATATAGGAATAACCCCAGGGAGGATGGCTCATAGTAGACATTCTGTAAGAAAGATTGATAGCTCTAACAATCTTTTTAAAACTACAAACTCGTGAGACTAACAGTTGATACTACATAATGCTAGAACAATTTGAAGTATCTAATAAATCTGTTGAAATTACTGTGAGTTTGTTGTCTGTATGTATGACTGCATGCTATTCTTACCTTCCACTTATCAGGAAGATGCAGTGAATTTCTGTGAGTCCTCTTCAGACAACCCTCACAAAACACTGCAGTGGTGCTGCACTCAATGCACCTGCATCCTTGACTGCATCCCAGGCATGAAGCTCTCTCTTCTTTGCCTTACTGTATGCACTCTCAGAACATGAACTACAGCTCGGTGCCACATCATCAGGTTCAGCCTGTTGAGATGTAATAGTCGGGTTGGTCTGTTTAGAGTTGGGCTGGGGAAGACCTTGACTAAGGTAAGAAACCTTTGCAGGGCCAATGATACACCTCCTCACCACCTTAATCTTAACGCTCCTGGAACGTGTGGTCTTAACTGTTTTTCCCATATCTGAAATCAAAATATTTGGCAATTATTACATAAAGCAAAGTGCAACCTGTACTTCTTATCACAGCCTAAAATACAGAAACACATCAGTGAACATGGGATGCAGATAAGGGATATGTATTTGGTGCCATAATGTCAATAAGAGTAAGGCTAGGCTGATGGCTTCAGTGAAGCATCAACGAGCATACAATATTATGCAATAAAATTGTGGAAAAAGTAATTTTTACAGGCTAACTTTGCGTTTAACTAGAAACTAAATTTCCCCATTAGCTTCATACGTAAAAACATTCTTATTAGCAATGTTAATGCTCACATAAAGCAAGTAAGTTCACGTAATGATAGGCTAACAACGTAACGTAATAGGGCGTTAGCCTACAAAAAAACTCGCAATACGCTTATCTCATGTCAACAATCATGTCACGGCACGCAACATTAAAACACATTTTATGTATTGTTTTCCATTATTGACTAATTAATTACAGTATAAATGATCGGATTTATCATTTAAATGTTCTTACCTGAAAATATCAAGCGCTAAATATCGCAATACGGTTATCTCATGTCAACACTCATGTCACGCAACATTAAAACACATTTGATGTATTGTTTTCCATTATTGACTAAATAATTAAGTATAAATGATCGGTTTTATCATTTAAATGTTCTTACCTGAAAATATCAAGCGCTAAGTAAATATTGCAACGTTGCTCCGTCATTCATAGACTTCCGATTACCGGCGAGCTGGATTCCTTTGGGATTGGAGCTGGAGTCTTCTCTTGTATTTGTCGGTGATTAACCATGTGGATGGATGATAACAGCCTTCTGAGCCTACCAGTAGGCGCAGTAGGCCCCTACTGGCCCATATGAATGGGCT
>JAZAVI010000508.1:0-88676 GCA_036326025.1 Chrosomus eos
GAAAAACAGAGTTTCCTTGAAGACCCTTCTACCCTTGGGTCGTGTTGTATGAGCCATTAGTGCTGCCCCTGAGATCTTTCTTTTCCAAGTGTTATCATGTGCCGAGTGCCCTGGTTTTTAAAAGGAGAAAAAACTGTGTTTTTTACAATTTTGTATGGCAATAAAAGATTATTAGTAACCTGATTGTACTTGCGTCTCTGACCTCCCTGGCACACACGAACCTGTGTGGCCTAGTGTAACTACTGGGTATATTCCCTGATTGAGTCAGGGTGGCGTAGTCGACTATCACAAAATTCTTTATTATCCTAAATTATCTATTAGAAACCCAGAAGCCGATCGGATTGGCACAATACAAATAAAACAATGTCCCGATTGCTTTGACTCATTCACTTTAAGCCTGGTTCACACGGGACGATTTTAAAATTGTCGGCCGATTTTCCAAACCTGAGAGACCACACACACGGCAATAAAAAAATCACGGGTCTAACAGTTTTGGTCGTACAGTGTGTGGTGCGCAGCCACATGGCAAAATCAACACATCACACACAAACCGATTTGACTCCCGAGCATTCCCAGGTCAGACGGAAAATCTTGCAAAATCCCTCGAGATCAAACGTGACTTCAGAGTAAACAATCATGGTGGACGAAGAGGATGCAGTGGCGATAGTTTGTAGTTTGTTTTTAACCGAAAAATTTAACCATCTCCGACGTCCACCGGACTTTCTGGTGCACCATGCCGCCGGCTGTTTTGATTTTGTTTCCCGGTGCTTCCTCTGCACCTCGTCACCTCACTTCCTGATTGTCCACAGGCTGCGTTTTCGTTTGTCCCGGGGGGACACCACACACGAGGAAAAATCGGGCCAAAAAAATGATTTGAGATCAGAGTGGTCCCGACGTCCTTCCGAGCAGACTAGAGCAGTCTTAACACACCACACACAGCAGGAATATCTGATCAGATTATTTTACGATAATCGGAGCATCCTTAAAGCTACACTGTGTAACTTTTTTAGTTTATTCTTGGCTAAAAACACTTAGTTCTTTCAAAAATATATGTGCTCTTTAATGTATATTTACTTCGTTCAAGTAATAAAGTAATCTCGTGAGTGTATAATATGCAATTAAAAATACATACGGGTGAGGGGTTCCTATGTCGGTCGCCATGTTGCCCCTCCATCTTGAAAGTACATTAGCCAAAGAGGGACAATTCAAGCTTCGCCTTTCGCGTTTTAACACTCGATGGCACCGTGTTGAATGTGAAGAGGGGGATTGCTTGAGACTGGACTGCATTGGCCACCGTAGGAGTTAAAACGAAATCGGAATTGAGAGGAACAGAAAATAATATTCTTTGGATGGTCATATACCTTTTCACCAATAGATGGTGCTAAATATCACACAGTGTAGCTTTAACCCCTTAACGCCGACTGTCGCGAATTCGCATCAAACCCCTTCCATTCCGACTGCAGGCGAGATAGCGTGTGTATTCCCCCAATGCCTGTTTGTGCACATTCGATACATACCTAGGAACCTTTTGCACGCACTGGTTTCTCTTAGGACCGTTCGGAGTGGGAACTACATCCGGTTCACGGAAGCTATATGTTGTTTAGCAAAATCCACATATCAAGGCCGCAAATGTGGAGAAATTGCCCAAAATGAGTTAAGTTGTGCTAAGATAAAAATATGTACCAGCTTATTGATTGTTTCTATAGCTATATTATTAAAATAGACTTCATGTGACGAATATTTTGTACGTACTCTGTATCTTTCTGTTTGTCGCGAATTCGCGACATTCGTCCATAACGGCTGGATTCGGCTATAAATAGTGCTGTATTTAGATGGATTTCAGCCAAAAAAAAAATTTTATTTATTTTTTACAAAAAAATAGCATGTTAGGATATAACACTATAAGTATATATCACTTATGCACTGGAGAAACAAGGAAAGAGATACACAGTGTAACATGGAATGTATAAAAACTACTGTCAATGTTAGGGAGTATTGTATGGGGAGTAAGGGAGTGTTTTGTTTCTTGCTGTTGTCAAGATTTATTAATTTGTCAATTAAAGTTTAGAAGTTCTAACAACTTTGTGACATAAATAAAATCTACATACCTGAGATGGGAAAATGTGTTTTATTCATTTTACCATTTCGTAAAAAAATTACCATAAATGCCTGTTGTCGCTAATTTGCATCATACCTAAATTTATATCTATTATATATGCTAAAGACAAATTAACAATCTCAACTTAATTTAACATCAACTTGGAGCCAGAAACACACATAATATATTTTTTTATATAATTGTAAATAAATTCAGGCGTCAAGGGGTTAAGATTGTCGGGAGGGGTAAATCGGGGCTAAAATCGGCCTAATTATCCTGCCGTGTGAACCAGGCTTTACTTTCCTATGCAATCTCCAGTAATTAGATCAAATAATTTTTTTGGAACGAAGGAATATTTCCAGAGTTGATCATGTTAAACAAGTCACATCATCAATCATCTGCATTTAAGGTTATAGCGGGCAATGACTATATTGACAGAAATGGGAGATTGATAAACATGCTGAAACAATAAAAACATTCAACATTTAAAACATAAAAAAAATTCAGATTCCGATTATTCTTTGGAAAGCAGCGTGCAGCTCTTCATTAAGATCTCATAACTGACTGACTGTGAATGTACAGGCGATCGCCTCGTTCATATAATATTGCAGAATTAAAATTAAAAATGACACTCATAGTGTCATGTAAGCCTAAATAAACTGTTTTAAAGATTGACGTTTATTGTAAGGTTCAAATAAGTTTCATTTCTTGTCTAAACTGCATCTGGCCATTTAAATTACATCCACTTGTGAATGCAGACACGATGGCTGGATTGCATTAACATTACACTGAGATCCGATCACAATGCGTCCTTGACTAGGTCCGAACCGGGACACTCTGATCGGATAACATTCCCATCAGATGTGCTTTTACACTTGTCTTTTCAATGTGTATGTGGTCAACATCCAGATACAGGTTGTGTATCAAGTGTAAACACAGCCACATAGACAACGAAACTGCACAGGATTGCAAACACGGGGAGAATAAACAAGGAAGCAAACATAAGAGGGTAACGAGGCAGGCAGGTGGAGCAAATTAATCAATAATCAGGAAACAAGATGGGAGGGGTTAGACAATGACAGGAGAGCACATGGCACAAGGAAACACATGACAAGCTATGTGCTCACAACAAACAGGACTATAACACAAGCACATGACAAACCGGGAGTGTCAGAGCTCTGTCACCAAACCAAGATATAAACTAGACAGAAGTGACTGAACCCTGAACCCACACTTTAAAATGTGACCTTCTACATGTAAGCTATAGTTTTAAAATGAATAAAAAAAAAATAGATGAACAAAATGCAATAACTGCAAGATAGTACATTTTAAAGTGCAAAGTATTGAGAAAAAACCCAGCAAACTTTTTTTACAACACTATATTGATTGGGTAATCGTGAGTTCTGTGCACAATTTGGTCTTCACTCACTTGAACACTTGGCCCAAATACAGGAAATGTGTCATGTGTTATATATATATATATATATATAATATATATATATATATATATATATATATATATATATATATATATATATATATATATATATATATGTATGTGTAAATTAATTTTGTCACATCTTCCTGGTCAAATAATCTTTACATAAAAGATGTTCGATGAAGATGTTCTATTCAATAAAACAAAGTATAATTCTCATCAATTTTTAAGCATTTTTACATTTATTCCAAAATAATAACTAAAGGCACAATTTAAACAATATATTTTATTTGTGAACTGATGTCCAGCTTTTCTTTTTAACAGTCAACTTACTTTCATGTTATCAAGGTCGGTAAACACTGGTCACAGACGAAGATGTACCTTTAATTTCACCAAGCTGACTGTTCATTAAAAAAATCCCTACAGTCATTATGCTAAGTTTGATTTTGACGTGACATAAAGCGGCTTACTTACTTTTTAATTAGTCACAAAGATTCTCTCGAGAGAACGCAAAAGCATTGACTTATTATTATTATTTTTCCTCCCATCTAATTTTTTTTCCACCACCATGTCCCCTTAGGCTATCCATACTATAAAGACATTCATGTTTAATAATTAAAGCAAAAAAAAAAAACTAATTATGGACAAGATATTGAATGTTACATGCATTCATTGTCACTTCAGTGATCAGAATTGGCAAAACTTTGATCAAGTGTATCACCAAGGCTGTCAAAGACGAAAAAGTAAATGTCCAGCAAATGTAGGGTAGTTATGTTGATTGTCATGGACCCATGTATCTACCCTGAGACGCACGTAAACTTGATCTCCCTCCTCTAGAGTCAAAATGGTTGAACTAGATGCTGCTTCATAGCGGTTACCTAAAGCATGATTGATTGTAGCGATCATCTGCTGTCCATTTTTAAAGAGATACAGACACATAGGCTTGGATGTGTGGTGTATCCCACTGAAACTGAAGAAATAGATCCCTTCTACAGGGGCTGTGAAGATGCCTGTAATAACATTATGGTAATAATTAGCATGCCATGTCCAACATCCTCAGCATGTAGTTTTCAGAATGTCATGCATATATGCATAATAATACATGTTCCACATACCAGTGGTTGGGTTGTAAACTTTATCAGTATTCACAAACACATTTTTGAATACCAGTGTGACCTCAGTGTTGAATGGTCCGGTGTTTCCTGGGACTCCAAGTGAGGCAGCAAATGCCACTTTATATTTTTCTGCATAGAGATTCACAAAATATTCACACGAAAACCAGTGTACAATATAACGAACACTTATTTTTTTCATCAATAGGAATTTTAGTTTACTAATTTTTCATCTATAAATTGGACATATGTCAGGAGGTTACCTTTTCTCCTTAGCTGCTCCAACTGTTCCTCAGTGACCTCTAGTTTGTTCCTCAACCGTTCCTCAGTGACCTCTAGCTTCTTCTCAGTCATTTCTAGTTTGTTACTCAGAGAACTCACAGTGGATTTCAGCTCTGCCAGCTCAGAGTGGATGCTTGTGAGGCAGCATTGCTGAAACTCACCAGAAGTCAAAACAGCACCTCTTACCTCTTCATTCAAACACCCAATACTATTAGTCTGTGCTTCTTCGTCTTCTTTCTGGACCTCAGGCGTACAGGCACAGCTGGACAAGAGGAGCAGCAGCAGATACACAATGGTGCAGGACATCGTTACCTGTCACAAACATATAACCTGAACAGCTGTGGACTGAACGAATTTGCAAACTGAGCACTAAACATGTGCGTAATTTGCACGGAGGTCATGACCCCTTAAAAAATCAGATCCAGCTAATATAACCCCCCCCCCCCACAATATCATCACATCATTCAGATTAAAATAAATATGAAATATTCCGAATGAATATTTTTGTTCGTTTTCTTTATTAAATTCATTTGCCAGCAAGAAAGATAGTATCATATTTTAAATAATCTGTAATGTACGGGCGCGGCCCACTGGTGGGGAATAGAGACATGACAAGTGGGGTGCGACAAAGGAAAAAGATGGGCACAAAACCTGTTTATTTATTGACCATACACTCAAAACAAAAGAAAGACATTTAAATGTAAGCCTTACTTAACCTTTTCACACGCAAGTAAAAAAAAAAAAGAAAAAAATCAAGGCGACCGTTCACTTTAGTATCATCGTAGTATCACTTTATGGTTCCCATTGAGACGCGTCATTCATTGCTTGTCACACCGCAGCCACAATAGCTGAATGACGGATGATCTGCTTTTATTTCCTTTTTTATTCCAAATTGCATAAATTTGTTAGCTATAGCAGGATATATCTGATATTCCGATTGTCAAATGTGTGCAAGTGGATGTGTTTTGTTGTTCAAACACCTTTATAACGATCGCGTTAGTTGAGCTGTATGCCCAACGTATTTTAGGTATCTTATTAAAATACCTAAAAAAATACGGCATCTACAGTTGTGAATTCTTTAGACTTAGAACCCATACCAATGCCAAGAGTTCGACAACCACCCAAGCGCTATAGTGGAGAATCAAGTGGTTTCAGTCCTAAAAGTAAATACTACAGAGTTGAGTTTTATAAGGTACTTGACACCATTCACACGCAGTTCACTGAACGCTGAACTGGAGAACACCTTGCTTTCTGGAAAGATTGATCCGGTGGTTCATGACTACCCAGAAATTAATGCCCAGCTGCTGTAAATCCAGCTACCTATGTTCAAGCATAATTACATGTACAGTTCCTGTGGAGAGGCTACAAACAGTCTCAAAGATTTGCCAGTAGAGGTGCGAGGCTTATTTACTGAAGTTGAAACTCTGATCAGATTACTCCTTGTGGTACCAGTCTCGTCCTCTGAGGCAGAGAGGAGCTTTAGTGCTCTTAGACAATTAAAGACTTGGTTACGCACAACTATGACACAGCAGAGGCTGAACCATGTTGCAGTGTGTCACATCCATCAGGACAAATTGGACCTCTATCTAAGAAGTCAGTGTGTGCACAGTTCATTTCTTTTACACCGAGACGTAAACCGGTGTTTGGTGCTTTTATCTGAATGGTATGTGTGTTAAGTTACAGCCTAATATATTGTAACATACCTTAAAATGTGATTTACAGATAGGCCTTCTTTTGTATTTACATGCTTTTGTTTAGATTTTGTTAGTGGATGGTGAGTTTTGGTGATGCCCACCAATATGTGAAATCTGTTCAGAATAAAGGTGCAAGCTGCACTCCAGTGTGCCACCCTGTATTGTGTAATGTATTGAGAGTTGTGCATAATACATTTGCTGCATGTAGGTGCCAATACAGTGATGCAATTGATTAATCTTTAAGTTCTTGTCTAAAAAAAATAGACATAAAAATATATTTAAAAAAAAATATTCTAATAATATTTAAATTACTATTTTACTGGATTTTTGATCCAATCAATACAGCCTCGGTGAGCATTCAAAAAACGTAAAAACAAAAAAATTAAATTATTCCAAATATTTTAACAGTATTGTATAAAACTCAGTAATTGCATTGTAATTTGCTCAGATATTTGCAGTTGATTTAGCTAAGATGTTTTTATAAGGGTATATAAGCATGCACTGACAGAAACAATACCACATAAGAGAACGTACCAGTGGTTGGATTTTACTTAAAACCAATGCGATTTCAGCGTTGAAGGGTCCAATGTTTCTTGTATTAACCTGATGTATCAGATCCGAGTAGTACAACTGTTGCAAGAAAAAAGGAAATCAAGCTGATACTGACTTGATACTTTATACCATGTGGATTAATGTTTATTTCACAATGAGGAAAGAAAATCTATATTTTAATTGGCCAACAGTTCAACAACGTGAACTTTTTTCTTTTTTTTATGTTTATGTGTGTGTAAGATTGGCTTGATTTCATGACAAAACTGGACTCATGAACTTTCACAGAAACAATACACCATGTAGTAAAACAATAAATATACAAACCTGGAGAAGAGATCATGAAGCAAGGGCACAAAAAGCCATTTACCTAATATTCTCTGCTCACCCATCCTAAGCCCCTCTCTCTTTCTCTACTTGGCTCAGGTCACCAAAAGTCCATGCAGAATGGCAAAAGTTCACTAAAAATGCTCAGACAAGCATCAGAAAAGACCTTTACACTAGTTATTAATTTGCAGATATTTCCCACATCTAAGGTGTGGATGAACACTGATCCATGATTGCCCCACATGGTGAAAATATTTTGTTTGTATGAATATCTGAACATGCAGTATATCAGACTATAAGAAAGAACAGAGCCTCCTTTAAAAAAAAAAAAAAAAAAAATTTCTAGCTTAATGATTTTTTTTTATCAACACTTGATTGTGGGTAAGTTTCATAATAAAAATATTTTGAGAAAAAAGGCTGGGAAATTCTAAAGAAATCGGTCACCGTTCATTTATTATTGGAGATTATTTCAAAAACTTGCTTTCGCAAACTAGTCCTATATGTTTTTGGCTAAACCTCGACAACTGCAAAAAAGCTTTAAAACTACTACATTTCCTTAGATCATAGATGAAAAATACAATTTACAGCAAATACAGGGAATTTACTAAGTGGTTACATGATTGCTTGCTAAACAAAACAAAATACCTTTTTACAAATGTAGTGAAATGCCTTAAAGCGCTTGAATCCCAATAATTGCTGCTTGTAGTTTTTCTTTTTTCTTTAAAAATATTTTACTGGTAATGAATACACAGCATTTTGGTCTGCGCCCTTGATTCTCACTGTCAAGGTGTCAAAGTCAGCTCTCCTAGAGCATATTGTCTTGAACACACTTGACGTTAGTCGGGGAGCCCGGGCAAGATGCCAGATGTGATTTGTATCTTGTTGTCTGGTCTCTTTCTAAAGCTAAAGACTGGGATGGTGTGATTGTCAATTGTATGTAGCTACACAAGTTTTTTTCATGCTGCACTGCACAGAAATTTGAAGGCTGTGTTGGCATAGGGAAATCCGGGAAGTCGTTTGACTGCTGGTTCGCAGATCTGATATAGGCGACCATAGAGAGGAACTGAGAAGTCTGCAGGACGTCACAAGCAGGACATCATAAATCTGAAGCTTCAACTCGAGGCAAAGGATGGGCAATTCCATCATCTTCAAAAGGATCTTCAGTATGCACACACCTCAGCTTTAAACCCAGAGATTTTAAAGCAAAGCCATGTGCCTGATTATTTCCACTACTGCACAGGGTTTTCTTATGAGCAATTTAACCGCTTGTGTGAATTTTTTAACATTCCAACTGACCCAAGTTCACCACAAACACACATTCTCTCTCCATACAAACGTATCAATAATGAGATCAAACAACTTTCACTGCGTACTCAATTGTTACTGACCTTAACGAAATTAAGACAAAATTTGGACCACAAAGACCTAGCCTTCAGATTTAACATCCGTTTAAATGTGTCAGCACACTGATCAACTCCTGGGTGGACTATATGTATTATAGTCTTGGCAAATTGTCTATTTGGCCACACAGGGATGTTATTTCTGAGAACATACCAGCTAAATTTAATGAAGAATTTCCAAATACTTTTGCCATCTTAGACTGCACTGAACTTAAGATTTAGAGACCAAGCTCACTAGTGTTTCAAAGTCAGACTTACTTTACCTACAAGTCTACTAACCCCCTTAAGTCTCTAGTGGCCTGTGATCCACGAGGTGCAGTGATTTATGTGTCTGCCCTCTTCCCCGGAGCAATTTCTGACAAAGAGATTTTCAATGAGTGCAACATCCTTGACATTTTGAAGGGGTACATTCAGTGTGGCTATCTCAATGTAGGAGATGGCTTGATGGTTGATAAAGGCTTTCTAATAGAGAAGGAAGTTGAGGAGATTGGTTTGCAACTTAACATTCCACCTTTTGCAAGAGCAATCAGACAGATGCCACATGCAGATGTTGAAATGACCAAAAGAATAGCCAAGCACAGGGTTCATGTTGAAATAGCTATTGCAAAGATAAAGAAGTTTAAAATTGTGTCAGGCCAAATCCAGATTTCCCGGCTTATGAATATAAAATCAAATATAGTATTTAGTCAGCATGCTGTCTAACTTCCAGCCACATATCATCAAAGATTAAGGTTGTCTGTGTGAAGAAGAGCTAAGTGGTCAAGGAAGATCACACTGACGTGGTGCACTGTCCTGTATGTGGCATAAGCGGTATAGGATTCTACTTTATCTTATGGTGATAGTTGTCGAATACGCCACCCTTAATCTATCAGGGAAAATCGAACTAACCCAGCAATTTATCTAGGTCACACAGGTTTGTGTGTGCCAGGAAGGTCAGAGACACGAGTAGTCCAAATTTATAATGGTCTTTATTGACATACAAAAAATATTCGTTAAAAATAGTAAGTTGTTAAAAGAGCGCAGTTAAAACAGTGTAAGAGGTACAAATTAATAACAATTAACAGGAGTGGTAATCACAACGGGCATTATATAATTGCCACATCAACAGTCCTCTACCCACGAGGGTAGAATGGGCAGCAGAAAGATCTACAAATCTTAATTTACAGGTTAGACAAACAAACAAATTATACCAGACCACCAGGCTGAGTCTGCCGGCGGAAGGACCACTTAATGGCTTTTCCAAAAGCACAATCCTACTCACGCACACACACACACACACACACACACACACACACACACACACACACACACACACACACACACACACACACACACACACACACACACACACACACACACACACACACACACACACACACACGTCACCGTGCACTAAATCACACACACAGGCACTTCAAAAGTGTCACCCACTGCAACACCACCACTATCACCATGCACGAGAAGGTCACCTCAGTTCCTGAGAAAACAAATACACTGAGTTTAGTAAAAAAAAAAAAAAAAAAAATCACAGAGAATCACAAACAAGAGAAAATAAAAATATACAATAATCAAGGTCGATAAGGACACACACCCTTAGATAACAGCAAAATCTAAACAATATCCACACGATAGACCTAAAGAAAAGATGTACAGCAAAATCGAGCCAATGCAGACAAACCCACACACTGGCTCTCATACAAATAACAGACCGGAGGGCGGAGCAAACACGTGACGTACCTCCGGATACAGCCAACCCGCATTAAATACATCATACTCTCCCCTGATAGGACGCCACAACTGTCAATCACTTAACTGATTATGTCACATGTACATACAATTTTTTGGTGAATTTTATGAGGGGCCGTACAAGCCAAAATCCATTCTTCTATTGTCACACACATACCGTTTCCTTTCACATACATACATTTATACTCTCACACACTTACATTCTCCTTTCACACACATACATTTCTACTCTCACACACTTACATTTTCTTTTCACATACATACATTTATACTCTCACACACTTACATTCTCCTTTCACATACATGCATTTATACTCTCACACACTTAGATTCTACTTTCACATACATGCATTTATACTCTCACATACATACATTTCTAATCTCTCACGCACATTCTCTTATATCATACATACATTTATACTGACATAAACTTACATTCTCCTTTCACATACACACATTTTTACTCTCACATACACATACATCCTCCTTTTCCCATAAATGCATACATTCTTCTCTCACACACACATATAGTTTCCTTTCAAATATATATATATATATATATATATATATATATATATATATATATATATATATATATATATATATATATATATATATATATATATATATATATATAATTGTATCCATTACTTCCTCTTTAAGCAGGAAGTCACACTCAGACCAGGAAATGCATGTGCAAGACTTGCTCAGCTTTACAATGATGCTATTCAAAGTAATTCTGTGTTCTTTTCAAGTACAGTAAGTAGCAATGAACATGAAATCAGACAATTTTTTAATAATGTGATGGAATGTATTGAGCAAATGCAAAGAGAAGCAGATTATTGTGTGCATGATAGGCTGCATAGAGAACTCTGTGATCACATTCAAACCCTATGTGGATTTCTGTCAGTCTCAAGATTTGTTGAGGATTCAAGAAATAGAGCAGCAGTAAATACATTGGAGTCTTTATATGGATATCTAAATGTAGTGCGGACTGCTTCTGAATCCAGAGAAAGAATCAGGTCTGAGAACAGTAATGTTCTGTTGCCTCCACCTGTCATTACTGGACATCAGGGCAGACCTCGATACAGCATTTCAGGAGAGCACATTTCTCATTTGGTATCCCTGGGAATGAATTGGCAAAGCATTGCTATGTGCCTAGGCGTAAGCTCTCGGACTCTGTACAGGCACATACAGCAGCTGGGTGTTCAGCCACTGATGTATGCCACACTATCAAGCGACAACCTGAACAGAGTTGTTGGTGAAATTCTTCAGTCGACAACAAACGCAGGAGAACGATATGTGAATGGGAGCTTGAGGTCACGTGGGTTGCGCATTCAAAGGTGGCGTGTCAGACAGAGTCTACAAGAAATCGATCCAATTGCACGGTCATTCAGAAGACGGCGTACAATCCGACGGCAAATTTACAGTGTTGCAACTTCAAATCAATTATGGTGCAACATGACATCATGACTTTTACGTAAACATACACGCCACTTTCAAGTCAAGTGGCGTGTTATCTATACGCATTTTGAGCTATCCGCGTGTATGCGTGTATAATATATCTACGCCGTTAAATGTCCAAGTGATTCCGCGTGTATGTACACGCCGTTAAATGTCCGAGCGAAACGAAGAAAAACCTAGGTCTAAATCTGGCGAGCGATATTTTTTTCCTAGGATGGTAGGGGAACACTTATTAATGGTATTAACCCCAGTGACGGGTAGGTTTAGGGACGGGGTTGGGGTAGGTCATATCTTTATATATACAGTAATGTAACGTTAAGTCAACGGCGTTCATAAACACGCTGAAAAGCGATTATGCGTGTTGGCTATTTCATGAGATCAGTCTGTATGGTGAGTTAATTCCTTAAAGATCCACTAAGTGTAAATGTAGTAGCACAAAGTCAAGAGTCAGTTTCTCACAATCCACTTGCACGTGATGGAAGGGGACTCATAAATTTTGGGGCATCTCGTCTGAGGGGCGGGGTTATGTCCTGCGTCACATCTCTCATGCGGGTTCTCGTCGACCAGGGTCAGCGCGCACAATAGCTAGGGTGACCAACTGTCCTGTTTTCCATGAGAGTTTTCTCATGTC
This sequence comes from Chrosomus eos, assembly GCA_036326025.1. Classification (NCBI taxonomy): domain Eukaryota; kingdom Metazoa; phylum Chordata; class Actinopteri; order Cypriniformes; family Leuciscidae; genus Chrosomus; species Chrosomus eos. The sequence continues at coordinate 12,742 of JAZAVI010000508.1, forward strand.
AATTTTCATATAACAATATAACAAATTTCTATCCACACAGAAGAGGCATAACCTACTTTAAATGTATTGAAATTAATAAGGTTTCTTTGAGTAAACTTCGAGTATCATTTGAGTAGGCCTATCTGTTTGCCGGGCCGAGTGTCCTGTTTTTTCAGGACAAAATATGGTCACCCCACAATAGCGCACACAGGCAGGGACAGAACCAGCTAGCGAACCTAGGTCTAAACCTAACCCTACCCGCCCCCGGGCGAGATGCCCCAAAATGTATGAATCTCGTGATGGAAGTAGCAGCATACTTCTTACACTGTAAAAAAATATTGCTGTGATTATTTATCACAACTTAAAATTCAACATTAGAATAATAAATAATGTGTTGTTTCAAGTTAAAAAAGTATGTGTTTGTGCTTGTTCTAACTAATTGCAGACATTTTTTACAGTGTAGGTGCAGTACACTACACATACAAAAATGAACACATTGACATGCTTTGTGATAGCTTTAATGCAATTATTCAGGGTTCGTACGGGTGCTTGAAATCCTTGAAAATGCTTGAATTTTGATGTTGTGTTTTCAAGGTTTGAAAAGTGCTTAAATTTTGGATAAAATGCTTGAAAGTGCTTGAAATTGTAACTGTTTCTTTCACAACAAATACCTATCTGACTGAATATTTCGTTTATTAAATGGTGAAATAAATCGTTTGCTGCGGCCCGAGCGCGATTGTTCCCCCGCAGCGTTGGTCTGGTTTCACACTCAACTTGATTCTATCGAATCCTGCATTTGCGTGCATCTTACGTCATCGCAAACGTGCACGACGCATGATAGAAAACAGAACGCGGGTCAATTATTGTTTTTTTTTATTAATTTGGTGTTATTATGCGCAGCTGAGTGAACAACACAGGTTTACTGTGTATCGAATTTGGCTTTCTGCTGATTGCGAAGTGGCCTGAGTCCACGCGCTATGTGTGTGCGAATACAGTGCAGACTCACTCTCGCTCGCTCGCTCGTATCCAAGGTAAATCATCAACACTATCATCCCTTACATGTGTTTTATTTAACTAAATACATCATAATCAGCTAAAACGCATGCGCAGGTCACTTTACTAAGTGCGCACCCGAGTCTGTGATTCTTTCACATTCACGCGAACCGCGGCACGGTTCGGGAGCAGCCGAACTCAGCACCTACTCCAGGTGCTCCAGTCTCGGATTCGGTACCTGAGGCAAAATTACTAAATATGCAGCGCGAATTATATATTTCTAACTCCAAACAATTGGCCACTGAACCAGCTGATAAAATCTTAATTTGATTCGATCCATGATAACAACTTGACACTCAAATGAACTGATCGCATTTTACTGATGCAAAATCAAAATGTCCACGCGCGCACACGGACCGCGGTGTGTCAATGTGTACCGGCTGTGGTAAAATAATGACGCAGTCACAAGGTGTGTATAATTTTAACTAATAGTAGCTGCTGTTCGGGTTTCATACTGCTGCTCTCCTTCTAGTCACTTCTGAACTTGACACAACTGAACGTCTCTTGATTAAACAGCTCCAGGTGACGGGTTGCCAGAAATCACAAAAAGAGCAAAACAAGCCCCTTAATAAAAACACAGTATAATAAGCAGACATGGCAAAAAATACCGGGGAACACATTTAAACAGAATAGTATTGCTAATATTATTGGTAGTTAATTTCTACCAAATTAAAAGGAAGTAACTAATTTATTATGAATAGAATAGTTCAATATAAAATATTTAGATATTATAAACTGATTGATGAGGTAAAGCAATAACATGAGATTGAAAAATGATTCAGCAACACTTTATTTAAAGTTTAATTGCACCTATGAGTTGTATTTAATATCAGTCAGTTGGGGGAAGTTCTTCTAAAAATTGATGAGTGTGTTTTGTTCACTATATTTAGCTATCAAAATAGTTTACCAAATAAATTATTTGCCAAATAAAAGAAAGTCAAACAAGGAGAACAACTTTTCATTTCTAAAGTATTTGGGTTTATTTAGTATACTAAGTCCTTTATGAAGATTTTTCGAGAATAACTACATGTATAAATAACTATATTGTGAAATATATCGTTACCGTGAAATAAAATTAGTCATATCGTGAAACAGAATTTTGGTCATACCGCCCACCCCTACTGCATGTCATTTGGATCAAATCCTCCAACAAACATTTTGAAAAATAAAACCTGTGTTTTGCTTCAATTTCTAATCCTTCTGCTATTACGAAAAACAATGTTTATTGCATATTATCTCTTTTAATGTGGAAAAAACTATGTATTGGTATGTAATTTACCGTGGAAAAGGTGTACAAACCCTGATTATTGTCATAGCTTTTATGCACATGAAAGATACATTTTAATTAAAGATTGGATAATTTTGAGAATTATTAAATTGATAAAGGCTCTAAAAATGTATAAAGGTTTAAGGCTTTAAAATATAAGTAAATAAATAGAAATGCATAATATAAAAAAAGCAAAATACCGCATTAGTGTCAACATAATGACTGTGCAGATTGGTTTTAGAAAGCAATGCCCAGTGCATCTTACTAATAGTAATGTCATTATAATTTTTCTGTGTCAATTTAGCATGCTTACGAAGCCAGACTTTAGTACAAAAAATACAACTGAAAAGTGTGATTTTTGGTCCATGAATTGCAAAACTGCACCTCCAGGTCACAACTTTAGCAAAAATATCAAGTTCCAAAAGAAGAGAAGATTAATGAAATACAAAAGCAAAAACCTAAAAAAAAAATAAAAAAAAACATGGTGAACAACACAGTGCAACAATTCATCAGTGAACTTATTGAAAACAAGCTTCCGTAAATTCTGTTCGTTAAGATTACTGGCAACATAATGGCTACAAATACAGTGGCAAATTCATTTAAGTCTACAATAGGTTTAAAGGGTTCGTTCACCCAAAAATGAAAACTCTGTCAGTAATTACTCTCCCTCATGTTGTTCAACCCCGTAAGACTTTTGCTCATCTTCAGAACACAAATTAAGATATTTTAGATGAGATCTGATCACTCCTCCATAGACTTCTGTAATTGAAAATAGTCCAAGTGACTACAGTGGCTCAACCTTAAGTTTAACAAGCGACGAGAATACTGTGCGCAAAAAACAACAACAAAAAAACTAAAATAACATCTTTATTCAACTATCTCTTCTCTTCAATGTCATTATCATTATCATGTCAGAACGTAGGCTCACTATTGGCCGACACTGGTCATGTGTGTGATGCTGGACAATAGTGAGCCTACGTTCTGTCGTACAACCCAGAAGCGCTGCGTTTACACTAGTCAACAGCTTACGAGAATGACATGGAAGAGAAGAGATAGTTGAATAAATATGTTATTGTAGCTTTTTTTGCACACAGAAAAGTATTCTCTTCGCTTGATAAACTTAAGAGCTACTGTAGTCACTTGGACTATTTTAACGATTTCTTATTTTAACGAGTTTTCTAGGATGGCAGATAGCGTTTACCTAGCAGCCTATGGAGGAGTGATCCAGCTCTCAGATCTCATCAAAATATCTTAATTTGTGTTCACGAAGATGAACGAAAGTCTTACGGTGTTGGAACAACATGAGGGCGAGTAATTACTGACAGAATTTACATTTTTGGGTGAACTATCCCTTTAAGTTTTTTTTTGCCTTCACTTAACTTTCTGAAATACAATGAAAGTGGATTTTGCAACAAATTGAACACTCCACCCCCAAAACCTGAGTCAAGAACTGTATTGAAATTAACCGCTGACTCTTTTTTATTTATCTGTGTGTGAACTTGATCTTAAAATATAATACTGAGATGGAGGCCTGTCCATACATTATTTCATGCCAAAACCATGGGTATTGCCCAATGCAAAGTCCATGTTTTCCTAAAAGTCTCTGTAGGTGGTGTGCGGTGGTAACTTTAAACAATTGATGCAGGTGTTTGCAATGAGCAGTTTAGAGATAATTTCTGCATCATGCTCTTGGTGAAGAAATTCAATTGAAGGTTGTGGAGAGAAGCCAATTGGTGGAACAGTACTGGTACTGGCAAGTATCTGCTTGCCATAGCTAGATTCAAAACAGTTAGCTTGTAATAATGATTTTAATTCCAGTGGTACTGGTGGGTTTTCGCGGGAAATTCGAGCATGTTTGGCGTCATTACGTCACATCTGTACACATAAAGAAGGAGTTTCGGCTAGCCGGCTATACTGCGCGTGAGATGTAGAGATAGGCTTTTCTCGCAGCACTTTACATGATTAAACTTATGGCGGATCCAGAAAGATCCAAACAACAATCATCAGTGTCAACTGGAGATTAACCAGTTTATAAAAAGACTTCATACTTCGGATTTAAAGGGCACCTATTATGCAAAACTCACTTTTACATGCTGTTTGAACATAAATGTGTGTTGGCAGTGTGTGAGCAAAACCACCCTAGAATGATAAAAATCCACCCAGTGGTTTTTTTACAATCTCAATAAATCATAAGCACTGTCTCAGAACGAGCTGATCTAGGATTTCGCTCTTTGTGACGTAGAATTGCGCAAGCCCCACCGACGTGGTTTGATTGACAGTGTGGTTTTGGCATAGACCCCGCCCTCTGTGATCTGTACTTCCTCCATTGTTTCAACGACAGCCGGTAATGTCTCCTAAGAAACATAAGTGTTCTATTGTGGGATGTAATAATGTGCATAGTAGTTTTCACTTACTTCCGACATCAGAGCCACTGAAAACGCAGTGGATGGATTTTATTTACAAGGAAAGGCGCCACTTAAACTTCCAAAATACGTTTATGTTTGCGCAAATCATTTTCTGACTCACTGTTTTGTGAACGATGGTCGATTCAAAGCAGGTCTTGCTTCAAAGTTAATCCTCAAGTGTGGATTGTTGCCTACTGTTCGCAATCCAACATCACCTCAAGAAGAAGTAAGTGTATTTTATGATTTTTGAGCAAACAGTCATTTCAGTCGATGTCAGCCAATTCAACAACAAATGCGTCTAAAGTTGTTGTTGTCGTCGTAGGATGTCTGATATAATTTAAACCTTGTTTGTATAGTGTGTAACCCACGTTTATAAATATATATTTTAAAGTTATTGTATTAAAAACTGTGTATGTTCTGTAGCCATCTTCTCACATTTGCCACATAAGCACCTGTACGACAAGTAAAAATGTAAACATGATGCAACAGCGTTATCACAGTATTTGTGTTTGTAGTTTCAAAAAATTGCGCCAACGTTATCACAGTTTGTGTGTGTGTGTTGCTCTTCCATAATTGCAAAGGAGACGCGATTACAACTCTATAAGTACATATATGTATCAAATAACCATTCCGAGACGTCCTGGTCCATTCTCATTTGTGTTTATTCTGAGTCTCTTTATCATCTGGGTCTGATTCAAACATGTACGGCTGAATGCCATACAAAAAGCGGATCTCACTCTCAGCTTCTGCTTTTACCTGCTGCCATAGGTATCAAGTTACGCCCTCATCCAAAGGCAGGGCGGGGATATGCAGCTCATTTACATTTAAGGTGATACACACCAAAACAGCTCTTTTTAAAACAGGCACCAAAAAAGACATTTTCAAATGGTTATAATAAATTAACTGTGGGGTATTTTGTGGTGAAACTTCACAAATATACATTCTGGGGACACCCGAGACCAATATTACATCTTGTAAAAAGGGGCATAATAGGTGCCCTTTAAGTTGGAGAGAAAGAAACCGTCTCATGCGAACACAAGGATACACATCGGTGGGGCTTTTAAAAGATACGTGAACTCCCGAAAGGGGTTAGAAACGGAAGAAGAGACCGTTTTTTTCTGCTGAACAAGTAAGACATTTCAATAGTTCAATCGTGTAACCGTACGTTTTCTTAATTCACACAGTTATGGAGTTTCCTTTGTTGTGCCTTTCTCGTTTAGCTATTATGGAGAATATGATTTCTAAACTACACAGGTAATCATAAAACACATTAAATAAAGTTAGTCACGCAATGCTGATGTTGTTAACATGAACAATTTGTGAACAAATTTAAGTAGGCTATGATTTGCACGGTTGCTGTAAATCGCGCTGATTAAATCTAACGATCGCTTGTCATGTCGAATGCTTTTTCCCCCTTAGTTGATCAGAACAAAAATGGATGTTACTTGTTCAGAAGACATTTTCCGGTGAAAATTCTTATGTTGGTCAAGCTTTCAAAAAGTGAATCTGTGATTCTGAATGACAGTATCCACACAGCGTGATTGACAGCAGCACTCGCCTCAAAACACTGTGTTCATCCGCGCTGTTTCATGCCGATTTACAACCCACATAAAGATGATAATTCCGCGAATCACTGCAGTTACAGATTTCGAACAGAGATGGCGACAAAAAGGGAAAATGCTACGGACTGCAGCTTTAATGTCTGTATTTGATATCTGAATGCATTAACAGTGCTTGCTTATTTATCCCGGCTTCCAGAAATGAAATAGGGACTTGTTTTGTGTTTGAGAAAGGTCTTCAACGTGTTAAAACATGTAGGGGTCATTGAAGTCAATAGTTTAAGGGACCATTTCTTTGTTAAAGCCTTAGTTTCCAGTTAGACTAAAGTTGAGAGAAAGAACGCATTATCTTGATGTTTTGAGAGGACTCTCATGTTTATAGTTAGAGCCTGGCCAAATCCAACCTTGGAAAAGCTGTGTGTCGGTGTGTGTGTTAGTCTTCTTGGTTACAGGTTAAGGAACCACTGGCATTATTGGAGATTGAGTGAATTGTTGTTCGAGACATGCTGGCGCTCAGCAAACCCAAATCTGCGACCTGGAAGGTCATGACGTGGGTCCGAATGTGTCAGCTGCATAATCGATGGAGATACGCTTCTGTCTATCTGTATATGTGTGGAAAATTACTGTGTTTATCTATTTCTTAGCCAATGAGAACCATTCAACCTGTAAGCAATGACGTAACCTGACTCCGCCAGATGGATTTGCTACGCATATCCATCTGGAAACCTTCCGTTGAAGTAGTTTTGGTAAGGGGCGAAAATACTGGTTAGCTGATTGGCCTATGTTGGTGATAGACGGGCCAAATCAACCAATCAGATCAACGAAGCATATGAGAGCGACGACGAAAACACAACCACAAGCCAGGCTACTCTTGCTGCTGCAGGTAAAGGCTCGTTAGCTCTGTAATTCCGTAATAACTCTGTAATTCCGATAAAACTTGCTCGATAGCCACACTGATGCTAGTTTCATCCGCTGAAGCCGCCATGTTCTTAAGACTGAACTGTCGCGCTTCTCGTTGCGTCACACCTCAACCCGCCTCAAAGCCAACGCTGATTGGACGTTCGTTTGGTGAACTGCTCCCAAATTTTCTTTAACGGAAAGTATCCAGACTGATCTGCGAGTGAAACCTTGAAAGCTCGCGAGATCAGGATGGTCTCACGAGGCTAGCAATGACGTAGCTTAGACCTTGAAAATGGTATAACTGCTGTGATCTTTGTAACTGTAAGCGGGGCAGCCTACGAACTCCTGTGTGAGTCTTGAAGCTGACTTCTGCTGATGAAACTGCAAACTATCTTCAGTAAAACTTTTCTTTAATTTTTTATAATTCTGACTCCGGGTCTTCATTCTTTCATATCTGGTTCTGGGTCTTTGACTGTATACCCCTTACACCAGCTTCTGTGTTCCTTCTTGATCTAGAGAAAAAGCAACACATTAGAAATCAGATTTTGAAAAACTGCATGCATCACTAATCTTAACTGATATACAAATGACAAGATACATGTAGTGCATTATCAATTACGAATGAGAAGACATTTCAGTTTATACAAATGCTTAAAACTTTTACCCTCTGCATCTGTAAGGTAGTCTCTCCAGAAAGGAACAACAACTTCTTCATTACGCCTTCTATTGCTGCCAACTGGAGATAAGCGAATGGTAAAGAGGCTATCAACCAGATCAGCTGTGAGGGTTGTAGGAGACCAGCATAGAGGGGGGCGAAAACTCTCCGAGTGAGCTTGTATTTTGTCCAACACACCAAGTGTTCTCAGTCCATCAAGAAATCTTGGTAAAAATCAGATTAAGATGTCAGTTGTTTTAATTGGTGACTTAAGTTGACAAAATGTTTTTATGTCTTCATGTGTCAAAATACAACTATAAATATATTAAAGGGGTCATATGATGTGATTTCTTGTTTTCTTTAGTGTAAGAAATTATAGTCTGCTCCGATCCAACTTCCACTCCAATATAGATATATTGAAGTGTTCCTTCACTTAAAAGAGCTTATTTATCATAGAATTATTTCCTTACAATCTTAAAAGTATCACAGAGTCACGTTTATTACCTATAGCGTTGGAATGACAGCGGGTATTCAAGAACCATCTTGATTAGGTAGCTTCAAAGCTGCCAGTCCTGTTCTCTCTATTGTAAGTTAAATGAATCAGATGGGTTGATTGGATTATCATCAAGATGTGAATGAGACAGTTATACTGATGAGATCAGGACTGGGGAAATGGGCTGACTCCTGTACTTCAGTTACATGCTGAGGGGGAAGACGAATGGGATACAGTATAAAATGTTTGAGCTGAGATTATTTCAGGGTTCATTCTGACGCCGGTGAACCCAAGGTGCTTTGTGTTCCTTGCCACTGCTATGCTGTAATAAACTTCATTTTTGAGATCTACGACATCCACTTCATTTTTTCTGTTATGTAGTTGTTAGTGCAAGTATAAGATCTGCAGAGTTGCAAAGCTCAAAGTCCCAAAGAGCAGTGATGTGCGGTCTGGGTAGGCAAACTATGCACTGCCTACCCTGCCAAAATTCAAAAATAAAAATGTTTATTAAATAATAAACTTGAATTTGTACTGTTTATTCTTGTGATTTATATATGCAATGTGTGTTATTCCAATTGTTTAGACATTACGGTGACAAATGTAGCAGTTACGCTGCTTACGCATAATCAAATAAAAAACAAACGGCAGAATAAGCAGTGCTTATCCGGTCCATTCATTGCAGACGACAAGCGAAGAAAAAAAAAGCTGCGCATGAGCACTTCGATCCTGTATTCTTCAACATGTATGGCAAAAAGCACAAATCTGCTGTGCCCTTGGACGTAAATGTGGTATGCCAGTAATCATCTCTGTTACGTATCAGACATGGACCAATTAAAATCGAGATATTCCTGGACATTTGCGCAGCTGACGTCATTACACCACAGCTAGCCTAACATGCCTAATCCCCGCCAAATTCGAAGTCAAAATGACAGCACCGTGATCAGAGTTAAGAATTTTTTCCAAGCTCGATTTTAATTCATAATCTGAATTATTAGCAAGAGGGAGGTCTACGCAAGCCTAGATGGACTAGTGCAGCAAAAGGGCCCAAAAATTGTTTGGTTGTTTCAAACAGACTGGTGGAGGAAAAGATTGGCTATTGGCCGGTGTGTGCCTGTGCCGCGCTTGTGAGTGAGTGAGTGAGCGAGTACGATATACATCCTGATTTGTACATTTCTTGTACAAATATACTTTTTGCTCCCTTAAACACTTTATTCAAACACTCCTCCCAATCTACGTCAGTGTGTGGGAGCAGGGTTTCATAACACCCCCCAGATTTACACACAAAGAAAGAAGGCGTAACTTTTATTCTCGCTGTATTATTGTCGCTGGCGCCGCCATGTTGTGGAGACACTTTTTTTGGCCTTCCAAAAGAGGACATGATTAGAAAACAGTGCTTAAGCTTTATTTACAACACAGTTTCAGAACAGTACAACTAAAATATTTGACTGTGTGATGCACATTTTTCGGAGGACTTTTTCCAGAACCTGCGAGAGCACTAGGCCGGCTGTGCACAAAGGCTGATTCTAAAAAGTGGGGCAATTCCATCTTTGCAAGTACATTCTGGCGCAGCCTGCAAGTATGTTTAAATATTTTTTAATATAATTATTATTGTTCCTTTTTGCCTTATAGTTCTCCGTTCAACACACTTACACATAGTCCTATGCTACGGTTCTCGAGTCAAGAGCTGCAGTTGTTGCAGCAGTTCTCGAATCACCAGTACAGAACCGAGAACTGTGTCTTTCGGACACGTTCGATACGGAGAACCAATGAGCTGGAGATACCGAGCATGCGTGATAGCACCGTCTCTGAACCGAACTTTCTTTCGGCCAACTGATGCTGTGCTGATACATGAGCACGGGTGAACCGAGGACTTAAATGAGGGGCCAAATTCGGCGAAATGTAAGTTTATTTAACAACAAATAAAATAAAATTGATGAAAACTAGTTTATTCACTTATATCTTATATCCAGAGATTGAAATTCTCTAGTCTGTACTAAAGGCTGAAACTCCAGGGTCTGTCCCAGTGATTGAAATCTCTGAGTCCATTCCAGTGAGAGAAGTTCCCGAGTCCGTTCCAGTAAGAGAAGTTCCTGAGTTTGTTCCAGTGAGAGAAGTTCCCGAGTCCGTTCCAGTGAGAGAAGTTCCTGAGTCCGTTCCAGTGAGGGAAGTTCCCGTTCTAAAGGAAAAGGGCCATATTCTTGGCACATTATGAGAATTCATTTGTACATAGAGTCTGGCACCGCTCCATTGACAAGCGTTAACTTCCTTATCGGCAGGTACTCTATTGAAGTCTAAAACTATTGGATCTGCCCAGAGTCACTCTGGATCTGCCATAACCAATCGCTAACTTTTGGTCGTGATGTATGTCAAACTCGAACCCCGTGGGGAGGAGGGCAACAACATCATGGCAACCAACAAAACTAAGCAAAGATTGTTCTTGCTCCAGCTTTAACTTCTTGATTTTCGCCAGCGTTGCCACAACGGACCGAATGTCTTCGCTCGCATCTTTCTCATTACTGAACTACAACTCAAAATAACGCACAACGTCAACGTTCTCAGCCACTCCCTCTGTTCGCTGATTGGCCCGGTAAAAAAATGTACCGGAGAAACCAAAGACTACAGCACAATCCCAGACGTATTACTGAAGGAAAATAAAAATTGAGCGGAAGTACGTGGGAGGGCGGAGCCAGGCTAGGGGCCTGCACATCCGGAAGAATCTTTTTTAAAATAACCCCTTAAAGCCTGGTTCACACGGGACGATTTTAAAATTGTCGGCCGATTTTCCAAACCTGAGAGACCCCACACACGGCGATAAAAAATCACTGGTCTAACAGTTTTGGTCGTACAGTGTGTGGTGCGCAGCCACACGGCAAAATCAACACATCACACACGAACCGATTTGACTCCCGAGCATTCCCAGGTCAGACGGAAAATGTCGCGAAATCCCTCGAGATCAAACGTGACTTCAGAGTAAACTATTATGGCGGACAAAGAGGATGCAGTGGCGATAGTTTAAACTATTAGAGAAAACATCCACCGGATCGCGCTGGTGCGCCATGCCGCCGGCTGTTTTGATTTTGTTTGTTTGTCTTCCTCTGCGCCTCGTCACCTCGCTTTCTGATTGGCTACACGCCACAGTCCACAGGCTGCGTGCTCGTTCGTCCTCGGGGGACACCACACACGAGGAGAAATCGGGCCAAAACAATCCAGCATGTTGGATATCCCCGATTTGAGATCGGAGCGGTCCAGACGTCCTTCCGAGCAGACGAGACCAGTCTTAACACACCACATACGGCAGGAATATCTGATCAGATTATTTTACGATAATCGGAGCATCCTTAAGATGTCGGAAGGGGAAAATCGGGGCTAAAATCGGCCTAATTATCCTGCCGTGTGAACCAGGCTTAAACCATGACTTCTGCCAAGTTTTGTGGATAGAAATGGACATTTTGAGACATACAAATATGACACACCATCAACAGATTCAAGGCATGATTATTGCAGCACATATCTTGAAATAGTCACAAACAGAAACCTTCATTTTATAATTTTAGACAGAATGTTTTTCTTTTCTGTTAATTTTCAGCTATGAGGTAGAAATTGATATTAAACGGCACAACCCAGAAAAAGATTATTTACAATTTATTGAAAATGTTATCTTAATGGCAAAGGCCACACTCAATCTGTGAGCACTTATTTTTTCTGGGCTTTTCAGAGAAGATCTCTAAGGCTCTTTGGTAGTTGAATGCTAAACATTGTGTGCTGACACGCATGCACTTGGCCAAATGCTGTCCTTGTAGCCTATTCCTCAGGTTTGTCTTCACCTAGAAATAAAGCAAATACAAACACTGCATGAAGAGATTTCAGTGTGGCTGGAGCTGTAGGTAAATAGAAATCACGTCAATATGTCTTAATGAATGAATAATGGATCTGATTAAAATCACACTATTCAGTGTTGAAAAGTCACGATCACAGTTTACACTGGAGATTGGTATGCTGATTGATGGCAGCCAGCTTACTTTATCCAGGGTAGAGCTATCTCCACTCATCAATTTGTGCCACAAGCTTCTACATAATTATTTGCTGGTCCATGTCCTGGAAGAATATTGCATACAAATTACATAACACACTTATTAACCTTCACAACTTGCACTACTTGTCAGAAAGGTCACTTTTATGTACATACTTGGAATGGTCCACACAGAATGTTGCCTGAAAGAAGCCCATTCTTGGGAATTCTATCAGAGAGCAAGGTAAGGTTTGACACATTTTCAGCTTCATCCCCTCTGGCTGGCTGAGGCCCAAGAACATGAAAAGCGTTCAATAGGTCCAGATTAGAAAAGCGCCGGTCCAGGCTGTCAATCAAGGCATCCAGATATGGTTCAATTACCTAAAGATGACAAACAAAAGTATTTTTGTTTACAAAATAAATATATTTGAAATATATTTTCAGAATATATTTTTGGTATATATGCAAATATTTGAAATAAATTTAGTTAAATATATGTAAATATAATTTTATTTTTAATATATTTTAGTTAAAGGTACAATATGTAGGAATTTTGCAGTAAAATATCCCAAAACCACTAGGCCAATTTTATATATATTTTGTTTAGTTGATTACTTACAATATCCCAAATGTTTTCAACTATTTGTAAATCATGAGAAAATTGCGATTTTAACCAAGGAAACGGGGCGTGTGAGCAGGGGTGAGGACTCGCCAGTCAATGGCGTCATATCCGCGTTACCCCCAGTTTCCGCCAGGTTTGCTCTCGTACTGCAATAGTAACCATGGCGACAGACGAGGACAACTGGGTTATGCCCGTTATGCCTAGCAGGACCCTCACGGATTTGTACAAACATTATGGACCATTGCAAGCAGACTTTGAGACAAAAAGAGACTAAAACATAGATCAACATCTTTCGAGATGCCGAGAGCTCCACGTCCGCGACTAACTTCCACTTGACAGAGACGCGAGTGTTGCATGTACTTTATTAGACAGGAGAGCAAATGTACATAAAACTAATCAATGTTATTTAGTTCAACATTATGAAATGTTAGAATATGATCTGTATCTTATTCTAATGTTGATCTAGCTTACTGCTAGTCTCACAAAGCCAACAAACAACCTAACTAACAACATTCAACACACTCAAATGCCGTTTAGTGTGATAGTGTACACTGTAAAAAAGGATTCGAGGCTTTTGCTACCTCAACTCATTTTCATAAGTCAGTTGAACTAAAATGTTGAGTGTACTTAAGATATCAAGTTTACCTGTGCCCACTACTCCGTTTAATCAGATTAGTTCAGGCAACATAGATTTCTTAGTTGTATGAGCGGCCCCTGCATAAATACATAGGGAAACCCCGCAGAGCACCCCTTACAACGCGCGCAAACCTGAACCTACGAGAAACTTCCATTTTGGATCAAGAGTTCCTGAGGTAAGCTTGAACTTCTATCTTACTTGTTTTTATGAAACTGCTTGTTAAATTAAGTGTGTAAACTAGATACATATTACACAGGGTTGTCAGTAGTGATGATAAATAAGTTTTTGTCCGCATGTCATGTCAAAATTCATCGTGGCCACGAATTCGTTCCCTCTTTATAGTTAAGTATTGTTAACGAATTAAGAATTAATTCACTTCACTTATTAATTTGTTCCCTCGTTTTATTCAATTGTGGCCACGTTGTACTACGTTTCCTAAATTTTAATGTATGAGAGAAGGAGTTACAATGAACTCTTACAATTTTTTTTTTCCTCTGGCACTCTGCTCTGAAGAAGGAATTAGTTTTTATGACGTGAGTCTTACACTTCACAACAATAAATAGCTTTTATAAAAATGTATAAAGTATCTACTTGAACTCTGGAAAGAGGCTAAAACCGTTTTTTTTTTTAACCTTTTTTTATGTATAATCCTGGTGGCCGACCGTTTAGTTGTCATGGTAACCGCGCACTGAGTTTTTTGCTCTGGCACTTTTTACTTAAAGGGTAAGTGCGGTATGTTACACTTAAAGCCCTGTTTCAAGATCGTTTCTGATGAAATAAAACGGTTAAGATTAAAATTTGGACACATGCTGCTGTCCCGAGAAATTTCGGTTTCTGTGGTCGCCCACCCGCCCCCCCCAACTCCACAATGGTTGCATAGGTGCACAGAAACAATCCTTCAAAAAACGCATTAAACTTTAGTTTACAAAGACGTGAAACTCACTGAGTGGTCAGGGGTGTTCACTGATATGCTCACACAAAAATCGCTGCAAAAGATGCTTTCCAACAGGTTTTATCATAGTTTTAGTCCAAGTCCATTTTCTTCTTGTTTTTGCAACCACAGAAACCGAAATTTCTCGGGACAGCAGCATGTGTCCAAATTTTAATCTTAACCGTTCTGTTTCATCAGAAACGATCTTGAAACAGGGCTTTAAGTGTAAAATACTGAACTTGTCCTTTAAACTGCGTCTGACGAAGGAATTCGTTTTTCTGAACTCTTTAAAAAAGCTGAAACGGTAAAAAAACGGAAAATATAGTGTAATTGATAGTGTAGTATGCAACTATGTTTTGTTTGTTGAACTGTTGTATAAATCAATATTAGGCTACATATTAATACAATATTACATTACTGAAAGCCCTTCAGTAGTATGCAAACTCAAAAGTATTTAGAAGTCAGTTTGACTTTGACTTTCTTTTTCTTCAGAGCTGGTGGCTGCACTGAGACTACGGAGCAACCTGTCCTGTGAGACCTATGAACTGGATCTGCAAGTACTGCACATTTTCTTCTGCCAACCAACGCAGCATTATAAGGCATTACAAGCTAAAACACGGACAATTCAATAGATCTTGCCCCTTACCTTGCATCTTCAATGACTGTTTGTGCTCCTTTAAGACACAAGTTGCTCTTAAAAACCATTTGTTGAAACATCAAACATCAGTGGTTCATCAATCTCAGCCAAATGATGCACATGAATCTCAGTCCATTGTAGTTACTCATCGGCTACAGTGTGAATTATGTGATTTTTCTGAGCCATGCACTATTAAGCTAGCCTGGCATGCCAGACCTACATCAAGATGTTAGGTCTGGGAACTCTCCATTGACATGCCTCAATCCGAGGGGCGGGATAAACGGTTACCTTTCAAAATCCCTCTGCACGCAATAGGATAACGCTACAACCAACCAGAGCAACGAACGGCTGTGGATGAGTGAGTCCCGTGCGTTTTCCCACTAGCGGATGTTTCCCACACATCTTCCTTTTTTAAGAATGACTTAAGTGACGTTCTCTTAACTCCAAATCTTCCAGAGTCGGGCGGGCCGTCGAGGGCGTGGCTATACTTTTATTACATTTTAAAGCTTTGTTTTATAACAAATATTCAACTGACTATCATAAACTATGCATCATTTGAAAGCTAAAACACTCAAGAATCATGTTCTAAACTTGTTTTTGCAATCAATACACCAGAGAGGAAAGGGTTAAATGAAATGCAAAAGGACTTTTCATTTGAAAATGAACTAAATGAAACGCAATACTCATCTTTCATCTCGTATAGTTCATATCAGTTCGGACAAATCCATGAAACAACAGCATACATCACAGTGTAAGGGTCCAGTCTTCTAAATGCATCCCACTTTTTAATCCAAAACAACGAAAAAATAGGGAAAAAATGAAATATACTCCTCTGTTTGTATGAGCGTTTTTGACATAGAGTTCGCATCATGTTCAGTTTCAAAGAAATATCGATTCTAATCCGTATTCAATTCAATTCAATTCAAGTTTATTTGTATAGCGCTTTTCACAATACACATTGTCTCAAAGCAGCTTTACAGAAAGTGCATTTCAGAAATGTACAAAGAAAAATACAGTTAGTTAATCATGTATAAATTTAGGCATAACATGTCGCCGGTGTTTAGTCGTCTCTTCACAGGCGTCGAGTCGTCTCTCCACAGGCGTTTAGTCGTCTCATCACAGGTGTTGGGGCATCTGAAGTCTCCGTGAGAGGCTGGATACAAACTGGAGCTGACGAACGCTATTTACCTCGGGACTAGCATCCCGAGATAACAGCAGAAAGACAGATGGGAAATAATTAGCATAGCTTATGTTCATAATATTAATGCATTCGAACTGATTCAGAAGTAGTATAAAAGGTAAGCATTAAGTGAATGCTTGGTTAAAGAGATGCGTCTTTAATCTAGTTTTAAACTGGGACAGCGAGTCTGAGTCTCGAACAATATCAGGAAGGCTATTCCAGAGTTTAGGAGATAAATGTGAGAACGCCCTCCCTCCTTTAGTAGACTTAGATATCCTAGGAACGACCAGAAGCCTCGAATTGTGTGATCTTAAAGAGCGCGATGGATTGTAGGGCGATAGAAGGTCTGTTAAATACACAGGAGCTAAACCATTTAGAGCTTTATAAGTCAGTAGTAATACTTTGTAGTTGATACGGAACTTAATAGGTAACCAGTGTAGAGATGTTAAAATTGGTGTTATATGATCATATTTTCTTGATCTAGTAAGAACTCTAGCGGCTGCATTTTGCACTAACTGTAGCTTGTTTATTGAGGATGCAGGACAACCAGCTAATAAAGCATTACAGTAATCTAGTCTCGAGGTCATGAATGCATGAACTAACTTTTCTGCATCTGAAACAGATAGCATGTTACGTAGCTTAGCAATGTTTCTAAGGTGGAAAAAGGCTGTTCTTGTAACATATGAAATATGATTTTCCAAAGTCAAGTTGCGGTCTAGTATAACACCCAGGTCTTTTACTGTAGTGGATAAAGTAACAGGACATCCTTCTAAATTAAGGTTGTATTGTAAGGGATTTTGTGGGTAGTTTTTTGGACCAATAAGTAATACCTCCGTTTTATCTGAATTTAATAGCAGGAAATTACACGTCATCCAGCATTTTATATCTTTTAGACACTCTGTCAAGTTAGATAAGTTAGTGTTTTCATCTGGTCGTGATGAGATATATAATTGAGTGTCATCAGCATAACAGTGAAAATTAATTCCATGTTTTCTTATAATATTACCAAGTGGCAGCATATATATTGAGAATAGCAGAGGGCCTAACACCGATCCTTGCGGCACTCCATAGTCTACTGATGTTATCTTTGATTTTTCCCCATTTAAACAGACAAAATGGTAACGGTCTGATAAGTACGATCTAAACCAGCTTAATGCCTGTCCCTGGACACCAGTGTAGTTTTGTAGTCGATCTAAGAGTATTTTATGATCTATAGTGTCGAACGCAGCACTAAGATCAAGTAGAACTAGTATTGAGATACAGCATTGGTCAGAGGCTAAGAGTAAATCATTTGTAATTTTAACTAGCGCAGTTTCTGTGCTATGATGCGGTCTGAATCCCGACTGAAATTTTTCATAGATATCATTTTCTTGCAAGAAAGAGCACAATTGAGCGGACACAATTTTTTCTAGTATTTTAGACATAAATGGAAGATTTGAGATGGGTCTGTAATTTGCTAGGTTATTTGGATCTAATTGCGGTTTCTTAATGAGAGGTTTTATTACTGCCAGCTTGAATATTTTTGGAACATGACCTAAAAATAAAGACGAGTTAATAATATTGAGAAGAGGCTCTTCCACTACAGGTAAAACTTCTTTAAGTAGTTTAGTGGGTATTGGATCTAATAAACATGTTGTTGGTTTAGATGCAATGATACGTTTATTTAGTTCTTCCTGTCCTATAGTTGCAAAGCGGTGTAGTTGTTCTAGAGGGGCCATAATTGAGGCCGAGTCATAAGACACCATAGAGGATTGTACATTTACAATTGTGTTTCGGATGCTTTATATTTTCTCATTGAAGTAATTCATAAAATCATTACTACTATATTGTAACGGAATATTTTGCTCTGGAGATGTCTGATTATTTGTTAGTCTAGCCACGGTGTTAAATAAAAACCTTGGATTATTTTGGTTATTTTCTATTAGTTTGCGGATATGCTCAGCCCTGGCTGATTTTAGAGCCCTTTTATAACGTGACATACTGTCTTTCCACGCGATTCTGAAGACCTCTAAATTAGTTCGTTTCCATTTACGCTCTAAGTTACGAGTTTCTCTCTTGATAGCATGCGTAGCACTGTTGTACCATGGTGCTTTAGTTTTCTCTCTAACCTTTTTTAATCTAATTGGTGCAACAATATCTAATGTACTAGAGAAAATGTTGCTCATACTGCTAGTCTGCCCTACAAAGCAAAAAGGCAGTAACTACGCAGAGTGCAGAACAGAGAAAAATGACTTTAAAGTTATCCTGTCATCCAGCCTAAGTAGTTGTAGATAGATTATTGGACATGTGGCTGTTTTGTTACTTTATATTAGCTTATTCTTTGTACATATCAATCCTCATATTTAATTTGATATTTTACCCCTATTTTGCAGTTACTGTATTCTTGCATTGTATTACTTACCAAAAATGTGGCACCCTACCAAGGAAAAAGGCAGTAACTACAGATTCTCCAAAAACAATTTTGCCAAAACTTGCTCTGGGTGTGTTAGACTGTATTTGAAATAATTGGAACCATTTGGGAAACATTTTTGTGTTGCGAAATAGTGTTGCGGAGCAGGCGTGTTACGGATACGTGGTGTACATTTTTAGTAATCAAAAATCATGTCTAATTCATTGAAATCATGAAACTTTTATTATAAACTATTATTAAACTTATACAATATTTTATACTATACGAAATTCTAATATATTAATTAAATTTATTTTAATCATATGAAATTAAACAAACATTTTTGGTCAAACAACATGCTGCACAATGAGCTTTAGCCTACTTTTATAATTAAAACATTAAAGAAAAATTGTGATTATTCCTTTAAAAAATAAGTTTTAATCTTAATTTATTTGTTTTAGTGTTAGAAGTTTTATTACATTGAGACATTTATAAATTCTACTGTACAACAGTAATATATTTCTGTCAAGTTAAACCGAACTTTTATTTTGACGGGTTGCCGTGAAGACCTTGAGTTTCTGTGTTTATGACATGACGATAGTTTTTCTCAAACGAAGCGGTTAAATGCTCACAAAGTGACTTTAAGAGCGGATCTAGTTTGGTAGGGAACAATTAGGGAAAACACTGCATCTCAAACAAAATTTGTGTGAAGTTAGAAGGGTGAAATTGCAAATGTTAAAACCGTCCCGTGTGTTCACCATGGCAACAGTAACTACACTGCGCAGTAACACGGTGATTTTTTGTGGGGTAAAACATAACAAGAATACAGTAATGGATGTTACTGTACTCTTGCTTTGTTTCACTAGGGCTTTTTGCAGTTACTGTACAAACGACTACCATTTTTCTCCAAAACGACACACATTTGAGATAAGATGTTTTGTCACATAACAAAGGATGCCTTGAATGTCATGAAAATGATAATAACTCATTTTTGACCAAAAATGCAGTTACTGCTTTTTTGCTTTGTAGGGCAGTAGTCATTTCCTCTAGTTCATCTGATTGTTTGGGTTTACTGAGCAGCTGAGATAGATATTCCAACACTCAAAAACCATATCACCCCCGTAGTTTAGAATCTTCCGGGTCGAATGGTACATTCTACTTCTCTTTCCTTCAATCACAGGCTGTGTTACAGACCAAAACAGTAAGAGACTCCTTGACAGGCTTAGCGCGCTGTCCATCAAGCAGCTGTGCTTTCGACTGGATAAAAGCCTGGGTAATGCTATCCAATGTCATTTGAGCTACGTTTTGATTGATGGGAGTGTTAGCCAACTAAAATCGATTGCAGTGATAGACAGTTCATGCAAGCATGTTCGTCATTTTAAATGCGCAAAGTTTTCATTCACATGTGCGCTTTCGCCACACACATACATAGATAGCCGAGTTAGCCGACCAGAATGTAAACAGACACATAAACGCGATGTTTTGACACATGGAGCTTGCATAAATGCACGGATTTACTCTAAAGCTTATATCTGAGCATTTCTTTCATGGATCGTCGACTACAGAAGAGATTTGAAGGTGTTTTTGCAGAAGATGCAGAGGAGCAATGACGAAGAGCAACAGAAAGTAATAGGATATTCATTATAAGTATCAGTTTATTGCAATTTATTAGAGTAAAAACCACGTTTGTAATTGCAAATGTTCTAAAACATTTATGTTTTTCTTTTTATATATTTTATACTTTAGTTGGAAAATGAACACTTCTGCAATGTCTATACATGTAGTGAGAAATCACTGTTTTTGCTATTAGAATTGTTCAAAATAAAGATAATTTTGTTAAAATGTTCCAATGTTGTGCTGAAATCGTTTTTTTTCTTGTGTGGTTTGAAGGGTATAACAGTTGTTGTTGACCTATGTAGTGTTTACCCCTTATGTAAAGTGGTTGGGTGCCAGGTGTCCTTTTGGAGTCTCCAAATTGCATTTTGGAAAGGACGCCAATACTTTTCTTGAATAAAAGCTTACAGAAACTACATTTTTGGGAGTATCATCCTCAAATTTGAATCTAAACATGGTCAGACATTCAATTTTATCTTTATGGTGTTTTCAGGCCCATAACATAAAAGTCTGATACATTTTTCCCTAAGTGAAGTTAATTCAAAGAAATCGTGAGTCACATTCATGTAAATTTTACCTTGTTTTACTCTGTTCCTATGCTACTTTGAGTTATAATGACTCTTGGGTAACAATGTTTCAAGTGTCTAGTTTAAAAAAAGATCAAAGTTATGAATGTGGACCATAGGGTTTAAGAGCTACAGACATTTGTATTTGGGTATGTCATTTTCAGAAAATTCACAAAAAATGGAGCGCTGGATAAGAGGTTAATTGTCCTTTTGCGCAGTGTCAATTTAAGTCACAAATTAAGTGTATTCCACCTTTACTGGGCACAAATGTAGATATCACTGTAATTCTGGTTTAAGCGATATAAAACCTGAACTTATTTGTGATCACAGTCCAGCAGAAACCAGTGAGGAACAAATAGAAGATGTGGTTTCAGTAGATTATGATAACCCCCCAAATGATGACGATGACAGTGAAGATTATGGAGAATCAGTTAGTCATAGACTTGCTTCTTTATTGCTACGTATGCAAACCATTTTGCATGTGTCCAAGTCAGCAACACAAGAAATAGTTAATGAATTGTATGAGATAGGTGTTTTAGCAGGAGAGTTTACCAACAGGTCAATTGAGACCGTGCTAAGGGAACATAATTGCAAAATTGACAGCACTGTTTTAACTGTGGTAAAGAAAACACTGCAGGAAACTAATCCACTTTGTTTACTTTCAAAGACTGGACCATTTGGCACTGACCATAGGAGGTCCCTCTTTTTCAGAAATAATTTTCCTGTCATTGAGCCTGTAGAATATATTTTGGATAATACTACCGGGAAGAAGACATTTGTATATGTCCCTATATTAAGTGTTTTAACAGAGTTACTAAACAGAAATGAGATTCTAGACAAAGTTCTAACTGAAGAATCTCTTGCATCGGAATCTGGACATTTTAAAACTTTTCGTGATGGCACATTCTTTAAAGAAAACGTACTCGGTTACTAACGTAACCTCGGTTCTCTCTAGAGAGGGAACGAGTACTGCGTAATATCTTACGCTATGGGGAAAACTCTTTTCCACGAGATATTGAAGCCAAAAATTATCCTTAATTTTTTTATTAATGTAAAACGCTTTGCGGCAGCAAGCAGACATAGGCGAGACAGCTCGCGCGCCTATTGGCTGCCCTGCGGCAACAGCAGCAGCCTATCGAGAGTGGCTCTGCGTGACGTCACGACGAATGGGGGCCTTTCGCGCCCATATAGTCACGTCCCGCCAGAAAGGGCGTGGTCTCGCCCTATAACCAGGCTCGATAGCTGCTCTTACGTTGGTTTTCATCGCCGAAGCGAACCAGAGCGTATTCCAAGCACGGCAAGATACGCAGTACTCGTTCCCTCTCTAGAGAGAACCGAGGTTACGTTAGTAACCGAGTACGTTCTCTTACGAGAGTATCTCTCGTACTGCGTAATATCTTACGCTATGGGGAACACAATGCAACACGCCGTGCTGGTAGGGATCCAACACCAAAGTCCCAGGGGCCGAAGCCCGGGGCGCATATAGTGCATAATCACCATACACTCACAGAGAGTGAGGGAAGAGAGGCTAGAAGCATCATTCCCTGTAAATAGCATCCGAAAGGAGCTAATCATGTGACAAATAGACCATACCGTCAGGGTGAACATTCAGCCTGAACTGGGTGGCCACAAGTGTGTCAACATTTTAATGAGCTGCTGTACCGGTCAGTGAGCAATACGCAGGTCAAACTCAGTATCCGAGCCGCACAGCGGGCAGATAGCACTGAATTTTATACCGCCAAAAGCTTAGCTTGTAAGGCGGGAACCTCCAAGTTATAGTATTTTATAAATGTAGACGGCGAGGCCCAGCCCGCGGCCATACAAATATCTTGCAGGGTAACCCCGCTAGACCATGCCCACGAGGAGGCCATGCCTCTTGTGGAGTGCGCTCTAACACCCAAAGGGCACTGTAGGCCCTTAGAAGTGTAAGCCAGCGCTATGGCACCGACTATCCATCTGGATAGGCTCTGTTTCGAAGCGGCAAGTCCCTTAGCACGGCCGCCAAACGAAACGAAAAGCTGCTCAGTCTGTCTGAAACCAGACGAGCGGGACACATAAGCCCTTAGTGCCCTGACAGGGCAAAGGAGACTCGCGTCCTTCTCCTCATTGAGAACCGGAAGGGCAGACAGGGAAATCACCTGGGCCCTGAACGGTGTGTTGAGGGATTTCGGCACATAGCCGTGCTTCGGTTTGAGTATGACCTTTGAGTCATTAGGTCCAAACTCCATGCATGACGCGCTTACTGAGAGCGCTTGCAAGTCCCCTACGCGCTTCACTGAAGCGAGAGCCATAAGAAACGCTGTCTTGAAAGACAAGTGTTTCATGTCTGACGACTGGATTGGCTCGAATGGGGCACCTTTCATGGCCTCCAAGACCGTGGAAAGGTCCCATGTCGGGACTGAAGGGGGCCTGGGAGGGTTTAGCCTCCGAGCTCCTCTAAGGAAACGCACGACTAAGTCGCTCTTTCCTAGTGACTGGCCAGACACCGGTTTTGCAAACGTTGCTATGGCCGCCACGTATACTTTGAGCGTGGAAGGGGACCTGCCCTTATCCAGTAGCTCCTGAAGGAAGGAAAGCACTTCCGTAACCCCGCAGTCTACAGGTGAAAAGCCCTGCGCTTGACACCAAGCAGAGAACACAGACCACTTCGAGGAGTAGAGCCGTCTGGTAGACGGGGCTCTAGCCTGCGCGATCGTGTTTAACACTCCCTCTGGGAGGTCAGCGGGTACCCGTTGATGGCCCATGCGTGCAGGGACCACAAATCCGGGCGAGGATGCCAAATCGAGCCTTCCGCCTGAGAGAGGAGGTCTCTCCTCAACGGTAAAGGCCATGGGGCAGCGCTGGTCAGCTGCATCAGGACAGGGAACCACGACTGGTTTGTCCAGAGCGGAGCTATGAGTAGCACTGGGCATCCCTCCCTCCTGATTCGCTCCAACACCTGAGGCAGGAGTGAGACAGGGGGAAAAGCATATAGGGGGCGGCGGGGCCAAACATGGGCCAGCGCGTCCCGGCTTTTCGAGAAGAATCTCGGGCAGTGAGCGTTTTCTTGGGACGCGAACAGGTCCACCTGCGCTTTGCCAAACGTTTCCCACAGCAGCTGGATCGTCTGCGTGTGCAGAGACCATTCTCCTGCTGGGACGTTATTTCTGGACAGCCTGTCTGGCCCCACATTTAGGTGACCAGGCACATGCGCCGCTCTCAGCGAGAGCAGGTTGTGCTGAGCCCAGACCAGGAGGCGTTCCGTCAGCCTGTAAAGGTTTCGGGACCTGACGCCGCCCTGGCGATTTATGTACGCCACCACTGACATGTTGTCCGACCGGACCAATACGTGGTGGCCTATTATCTGGGGACAGAAGCGCCTTAGCGCTTTGTCGACTGCTATTAATTCCAAGCAGTTTATGTGAAGGAGCTTCTCCCGCGCTGACCATAGGCCAGCTAGCGGTCTGCCCTCGAGCAGCGCTCCCCACCCCGAAGTGGAGGTGTCCGTAGACACCACCTTCACACTCGAGGGGATCCCCAGACTCACACCTGACTGATACCAGTCGGTTGCTTTCCATGGTTTCAGAGCCGAAATGCACTGAAGGTCGACCCTGAGGCGAAATAGACCTGCGGTCCACGCCCTGGGGGGAACTCGTGCTTTTAGCCATAGCTGCAGTGGGCGCATGCGGAGCAGGCCCAACTGGAGTACGGAGGCTGCTGTGGCCATCAGACCCAGCATTTTCTGAAACCTTCTGAGCGGGACTATAGAGCCGTGGCGGAAGGATCTCACGACGTGCTGAATATTCAATCCGCGCTCCGGTGACAGGCGTGCTGTCATGGATAGCGAGTCTAACACTTTCCCAGAAAGGAAATTCTCCGACTGGGGAGCAGTAAGCTTTTAGCCCAATTGACTGTAAGGCCCAGCTCCTCGAGGTGCTCGAGTAATGCGGCCCTGTGTTCTATGAGCTCCGTTCGTGAACGAGCTAGAATCAGCCAATCGTCCAAGTAGTTCAAAACTCGCATGCCCCGAAGTCTCAGGGGGGCGAGGGCCGCGTCCATGCACTACGTGAACGTACGGGGTGCTATGGACAGGCCGAACGGCAGGACTGTGTATTGATATGCCTGGCCCTCGAAGGCGAATCTCAAGAATCGCCTGTGATGGGACGCTATTTGTATTTGAAAATAGGCGTCTTTCAGATCTATTGACATGAGCCAGTCTCCTTGGCGCACTTGCGCGAGGATTTCCTGGTCGTAAGCATTCTGAACTGGCGCTTCACGAGCGTTCTGTTCAGCAGTCGCAGATCTAGAATGGGTCTGAGCCCACCATCTTTTTTCGGTACCAGAAAATATCTGCTGTATAAGCCCCCTTCGCCCTGAGATAGAGGTTCTATAGCCCCTTTTCTCAGTAGTTTCGCTATCTCGGCTCGAAGTAGATGAAACACTTCGCTTTACACCGTAGTTTCGACTCGCGCCGTATAACGGCGGGGGCGTCGAGCGAACTGTAGCGAACAGCCTCTCGTTATAGTGTTCAACACCCATTCTGATACCCCGGGAAGCCTTGACCACGCATCTGCGTGAATAGCTAGGGGTAGAATGAAATCTGGGCTCTGGCCGCGGCAGGACGGCGGCTCGAGAGCCCCTGTGTACTGGGAACACAACACCGTGTTTACAGCGTTCGAGGCGGGGGGCGCGCTGATCACAGCGGGCAGCCTGGCCGCGCTCAGCTTCTCTATGGCGGGACGCGCAGAGAAAGCGAGCGGGGCGAATCCTGTGGGATTCGGCGCGTGTGAGGGAATGTGGGCACATTTACTAAATGCGGGCACATTTACTACACTGAGAATACTGTCAGCTCGCGCCGACTAAATCACTGCTGTGTTTACAGCGTGCGAGGCGCGCGCTGATCACAGCTGGCAGCCTGGCCGCGCTCAGCTTCTCTGTGACGGGTTGTGCAGAGAAAACGAGCGGGGGCGAATCCCGTGAGATTCGGAGTGTCTGTGAGAAATGCGGGCGCGAGACAGCGGGCACATTTTCTGCACGGAGAACACTCGGCTCGCGCCGACTGAATCAACGCTGTGTTCACAGCGTGCGAGGTGCGCGCTAATCACAGCGGGCAGCCTGGCCGCGCTCAGCTTCTCTGTGACGGGTTGTGCATAGAAAGCGAGCGGGGGTGAATCCCGTGGGATTCGGCGTGTCAGTGAGGAAATGCGGGACAGCGGGCACATTTACTGCACTGAGAACACTGTCGGCTCGCGCCGACTAAATGTGTGTTAGTTTCGTTTTTACAGAAACCAAGGGACACGCATAGTGTAGTGTAAGCGGGCATGTATGGGCGCGTTCACTACATTTTCTGCACAACCAACATGAGTTGGTTTTATTTGTGCTAGCCCTGCACCGTGGCGGGCTGTGTCTGGGTGTGGGAATGGGCACTGGGACGTGGGCATTCTTACAACACTCATAACACCATCGGCCGTGGCCGGAACACCAGAAAATGCACTCTTTATTGGATTTATCTGGGTAGCCATAGAAACGGCTTTTGTGCGCAGGCAAGCGGGCTGAGACACCGGCTGCTTCACTGCGAAATACACTGGGACAGTCACAACGCATGGAACTGAACGAGCGAGAAGTTTTGGTGGAAATCCGGCCGCAGCGGGATCTGAACACCGTCACTTTCCTAGAGAGACTAGGAAGGCCTTGAGACCTCGGGCTTTACCTCAATCCTCGGCCGGGGCCCGCGCTGAGGGGGGCGGCGTCCAGCAGAGCGAGAGCGCGGTGTTTGATCTCGGGCCTGGCGGCGCTGCTAGTTAGCCGAAACGACGGCCTTTGTGCGCAGGCAAGCGGGCTGTGGAACCAGCTTGCTCACTGCGAAATACACTGGAACAGTCACATTGCTTGGAACTGAACGAGCGAGAAGTTTTGGTGTAAATCCGGCCGCAGCGGGAACTGAACACCGTCGCTTTCCTAGAGAGACTAGGAAGGCCTTGAGACCTCGGGCTTTATCTCAATCCTCGGCCGGGGCCCGCGCTGAGGGGGGCGGCGTCCAGCAGAGCGAGAACGTCGAGGAACACGGAGCGCTCGGCTTCCGTCATCTCGGATAGCGTTAACCACAAATGTCTCTCACCATTCAGGGGGGAAAGGCGCGGGTCTCGACTGTGACGGAGCTTCGTCTTTCCCGAGAAAGCGTCCGTCCAGCCTATTGCGCGTTAGTTGCGCGAGCGCCTTTCAGTCGAGGCCGATGTAATCCACGGCTTGAGAGAGCGGACGCATCGGCTCAGTTTCAATGCCGTCTCCGGTAAGTTCGTCGAGCTCAAGTGCGGACGCGGCGGCAGACGGCGGCCGCTGTCCGTCTGGGAGCGACTCGAGCGAAGCCGGCGAAGCTGGCGGGCGAACCGGCGAGCTTTGGCGGGCTGGAAATAGCTCGGGCGCGCGCTGGGCGCGGCGCTTCTTGCGGCGCGGCATCACGGCGGGCTGGGATGCGGGCTCGGAGAACGAAGCTAGGCGAGTCCGCAGAGTCACCATAGGCAAGCGTTCACAATGATGGCATCCGCCGTCAGCGAGCGCGATGTCCGCGTGATCCTCACCCAGGCAGGACACGCAGATGACATGTCGGTCCTCGTTGCTGAGTGGGGCTCGGCAAGAACCGCAGGAAGGCATCTTTAAAAAGACGCCGCTCTTTTAGAGGGGGTGGGAAAAAAAAGCAGATATGCAAGCACACACACACACTCTATGCAGAGGAAAGGATATAACGCCGGAAAGCACAGCAGGTACGGCGGCTGAAGGCGGCGAGGCCAGCGACTCCAGGCTCAATGGCACGTCCCGCTGAAGGCTACAGGTCGACGGCGCGGCTTCTCACTCTGGATCCAGCGATGCGGGAGGCTTCGCTGAAGAGATGAAAATCAACGTAAGAGCAGCTATCGAGCCTGGTTATAGGGCGAGACCACGCCCTTTCTGGCGGGACGTGACTATATGGGCGCGAAAGGCCCCCATTCGTCGTGACGTCACGCAGAGCCACTCTCGATAGGCTGCTGCTGTTGCCGCAGGGCAGCCAATAGGCGCGCGAGCTGTCTCGCCTATGTCTGCTTGCTGCCGCAAAGCGTTTTACATTAATAAAAAATTAAGGATAATTTTTGGCTTCAATATCTCGTGGAAAAGAGTTTTCCCCATAGCGTAAGATATTACGCAGTACGAGAGATACTCTCGTAAGAGAACCCACTTCTCTCCAGACAGGAACTGCCAATTGCTTTTGCATTATACATAGATGACTTTGAAACATGCAATCCTTTAGGTACTTCTAGAAAAAAAAAGGTATGTGCTATCTATTGGGTATTAGCAAATTTGCCTATAAAATATAGATCATCTTTGCAATCTATATATCTTGTAGTGCTGTGCAACAGTAACAATATCAAAACATTTGGCTACGAGAAAATTCTTGAGCCACTAATGAAAGACCTACAGATACTTGAAAACGTCTCGGTTACTAATGTAACCCTCGTTCCCCGAAGGAGGGAACGGGAGACGTGATGTCGACGTGACGACGTTAGGGGATCACTTCAGGGAGCCCTATCAACTTCGAGTATCTAAAGAACAAGCCAATGAACGTTGGCGTGCGTGAAACGCGTCACCGCCCCCGCCCCGCAGCGCGGGTATAAACAGGAAGCGGACGCCGCACTCATTGTTTTTCGCTGAGGAGCCGAGATTGAGTCGGCCGTACAGCGATGGTCAGCAACTGTGGCAGCGGGACGTCACGTCTCCCGTTCCCTCCTTCGGGGAATGAGGGTTACACTAGTAACCGAGACGTTCCCCTTCAGTCGCTCACGTTCGACGTGACGACGTTAGGGGATCCCATGGAAGACGCCATCGGTTGCTGCCACATCCAGCGCCCTACGGAAGACTCTCAGACCCCCAACTGGCTGGGGCGGAAGACCTGCGTAGAGGGAGTTCACTGTTGTTCCGTTAACCCACACAGTGGAACTCTTGGATAACACTGGGAAAGCGTGCCTTTCCAGGGGAGAGGGACGCTGCGGAAGCCACATCCTGCCCGAAGGGAGGTAACATGTGGAGAATACACATATGGACTGGCCAGAAGGGCAGTGCAACATATGGAATGTCACTGGGGTGGCTCCAGCCTGAGAAGGGGGAGGCTACACCAGACAGTGACGGCAGAGCGGACTCTGCCAAGGGAAAGACACGGGCTCACCGCAGGGAGCTGGTCGTGGAAGAATACTCATATGGGATCGCCGCAGGGATCACCACATATGGAACCCAGCCTAGCACAAGTTACACAAGCATACGAGCACTAGGCCTGGCGTCGGACGCTCCGCAACGTCCGACTGCCGGAGGGGTGCGGAGGGACTCACAGGGTTCGCCAGAGTGGGGAACTCGACTGGAGCAAAAAAGCGCACGTATCCGCTCCATGTAGAGGGGAGTGGCGCAGCAAGCCGACACAAGAGCGGAAACTTCGGTGTTACCGGCTGGTTGAAGCGAGCACACAGGAAGAAACCGGCTCAACACGTAGGCTATAAAACCTAGCGAACGTGTTAGGTGTCGCCCAGCCCGCAGCTCTACAGATATCTGTCAGCGAGGCGCCGTGTGCCAGCGCCCAAGAAGAAGCGACACCCCTAGTGGAGTGGGCTCTCAACCCGGGCGGGCAAAGCACGCCTTGGGCTTCGTAAGCCAAGGCGATGGCATCCACTATCCAGTGGGCCATCCTCTGCTTGGAGACAGCCTTTCCCTTCTGCTGGCCTCCATAACAGACGATGAGCTGATCTGAGGTCCTGAGGCTTTGCGTTCTGTCCACGTACAAATGCAGAGCGCGGACGGGACAGAGAAAAGCCAGGGCTGGGTCTGCCTCCTCCGAAGGCAGCGCTTGCAGGTTCACCACCTGCTCCCGGAAGGGAGTGGTAGGAACCTTGGGCACGTATCCGGGCCGGGGTCTCAGGATCACGTGAGAGTTAGCCGGGCCGAATTCCAGGCACGATTCGTCGACCGAAAATGCATGCAGGTCCCCTACCCTCTTGATGGAGGCCAATGCAACCAGGAGTACTGTTTTACAGGACAGAATTTTTAACTCCGCTGACTGCAAAGGCTCAAAGGGTGGTCTCTGAAGTGCCGAAAGGACCAGAGACAAGTCCCAAGAGGGTATAGAGAGTGGGCGAGGAGGATTTAGTCTCCTTGCTCCCCTCAGGAACCTGACTATCAGGTCATGCTTTCCCAACGACTTACCTTCAACTGCATCGTGATGTGCGGCAACGGCGGCAACATACACTTTAAGGGTGGAGGGAGACAGCCTTCGCTCCAACCCGTCCTGCAGGAAGGAAAGCACGGCTCTGAACGAGCAAGTTCGGGGGTTCTCCTCGTGAGAAGAACACCATTTAACGAACAGGTTCCACTTCAATGCATAGAAGCGCCTCGTAGAGGGGGCTCTAGCTGAAGTGATGGTGTCAACTACCGCTGGGGGTAGGTCACCTAGAACCTCCGCGTCCCGTCCAGGGACCAGACATGGAGTTTCCAGAGGTCCGGACGCGGGTGTTATAGGGTGCCCCGTCTCTGAGAGAGCAGGTCCTCTCTCAGAGGAATGGGCCAGGGAGGGGCTGTCGCGAGGAGCACTAGTTCGGGGAACCAGATCCGGTTGGGCCAATACGGCGCAACTAACACGACCTGCTCCTCGTCCTCCCTGACTTTGCACAAGGTCTGTGCAAGAAGGCTCACTGGGGGAAACGCATACTTGCGTAGGCCCGGGGGCCAGCTGTGTGCCAGAGGGTGCCCTCGGTCAGGGAATAGAACAATTGGCAGTGAGACGTGTCCGGGGCGGCAAACAGATCTACCTGTGCGGTCCCGAAGCGCCTGAAAATCAGCTGGACCACCTGTGGGTTGGAGTCGCCACTCTCCCGGTAGCACCTGCTGCCGTGAGAGCTCTTTGGCTGCACGGATGAGCAGGCCAGGAATATAAATGGCACGAAGCGACCTCAGATGCTTCTGACTCCAAAGGAGGAGATGGCGGGCGAGTTGTGACATGCGGCGGGAGGGTAGACCACCCTGACGGTTGATGTACGCAACGGTCGCAGTGCTGTCCGTACGGACCAGTACATGCTTGCCACGAAGCGGCGTTTTGAAGCGGCCCAATGCAAGATGTACTGCTAACAACTCGAGGCAGTTGATGTGCCAATGCAGTTGAGGCCCCGTCCACAGACCTGAAGCTGCATGCCCGTTGTACGTGGCCCCCCAGCCGGTGGCAGAGGCATCCGTGGTGACCACAGAGTGCCTGGACACTTGTTCTAGGGGAACACCTGCCCGCAGGAACGAAGGGTCTGACCACAAGCTGAGAGTTTGGCGACAGTGCGGAGTCACTTGGACCCGGCACGAGCCGCTCTGCCACGCCCATCTCGGGACTCGATTGTGGAGCCAGTGTTGGAGCGGCCTCATATGAAGCAATCCGAGCGGCGTTACCGCGGCTGCAGATGCCATATGCCCCAGGAGCCTCTGAAACAGTTTCAGTGGAGCCGCTGTTCTGCGTCTGAGCGTGCTCACGCAGTTCAACACTGACTGGATGCGGGCCTCTGTGAGGCGCGCTGTCATGTTGATCGAGTCCAACTCCATACCGAGAAAAGAGATCCTCTGCCCGGGGGTGAGTTTGCTCTTTTCCCAGTTGACCCAAAGCCCTAGGTGGCTGAGGTGACTGAGCACCATGTCCCTGTGTTCGCACAACTGCTCTCTCGACTGGGCGAGAATAAGCCAGTCGTCGAGGTAGTTGAGAATGCGAACACCACGCTCGCACATGGGAGCAATGGCCGCCTCCGCGACTTTCGTGAAGACACGGGGCGACAGGGCCAGCCCGAAGGGTAAGACTTTGTACTGATATGCCCGTCCCTCGAACGCAAAGCGAAGAAACAGTCTGTGTCGAGGGAGAATCGAGACATGAAAGTACGCGTCCTTCAGGTCGATCGCTGCAAACCAATCTTGGGGACGGATGCATTTGAAAATGCGTTTCTGCGTAAGCATCTTGAACGGCAGTTTGTGAAGGGACCGGTTCAAGACACGCAGGTCCAAGATTGGCCGTAACCCACCGCCTTTCTTGGGTACAATGAAGTACGGGCTGTAGAAGCCGGTCTTCATATCGGCTGGAGGGACCGGCTCGATCGCGTCCTTCGCCAGTAGGACTGCGATCTCTGCCCTGAGCACAGGGGCACTATCCGCCAGAACGCGGGTAAACAGAATGCCCCTGAATACAGGGGGACGCCGGGTGAACTGAATCGCATAGCCGAGTCTGACAGTACGGCACCACAGACGTACCCGGGGTGGGGCAGCGCGGCGGAATGCAGGGACCCGACTCGGACGGCACAGCGGCCCAGAGTGGGGTCTGAATGTGTGGTGCAACACGTACCTGCTTCCGTCGAAGGGCAGAGTGAGTGTGTGGAGGCGGCAGAGCGTCCGGAACACAGCCACTGCGGCTTGCTGGCGATGAAAGAGGGGCTCGAGGGAGACAAGGCATAGCGTCGTCGACCGCCAAGCGCGCTCTCTTGGGACCCAGAGGTTTCAGAAATTGCTCTTTTATTGAATATGTGGGTACCACTGAAGGCAGTGGCGGAAAAGGAACAAAAGGAAACAGAAGATTCTCCACCCGGCCCTCCACCGGGGGAAGGAGCGGTGCCTTCACCATCTCCTGGAGAGCAACTTGATCCACCTCTGGGTCGCCCGTCTCAGGGTCGTTTGCACCTGCGCTTACCACCTGGTTTGGCAGCGGCCTGGACGGGCGTGGCCGACTTCCTGCGGTTTGCTCCACGCTGAGGCCTGGATGGTGGCTGCTGCTGCTGAGGCTTAGCGGGAGCGGAGGACGCCGCAGGAGGACGGCCTCGGCGACGAGCGGACGGAGGGTCTGCGGCCGGCGGACGGGTGGGAGCAGCAGCGGTCCGTCGGGGCAGGATGTGTCGGATGGTCTTCGTCTGCTTCTGGGCGGCCGAGAACTGTTGGGCGAAGCTCTCGACCGCATCGCCGAATAACCCAACCTGGGAGAGAGGGGCATCCAGGAACCGATATTTATAGGTGTCCCTCATGTCCGCGAGGTTGAGCCAAAGGTGGCGCTCCTGGACCACCAAGGTGGACATCGCCTGACCGACTGAACGTGCGGTTTCCTTCGTCGCCCGGAGGGCGAGGTCAGTAGCCACACGGAGCTCCCGGAGGAGCTCTGGGTCAGAACCACCCTCGTTCATGTCCATGAGCTCCTGGGCCTGGTGGACCTGCAAGAGCGCCATGGCATGGAGGGCGGAAGCAGCCTGTCCACAGGCCTTATAAGCCTTCGCCGTAAGACCGGACGAAAACTTACAGGCCTTGGACGGGAGGCGCGGATTACCCCGCCAGGAGGAGGCGGACGCCGGACACAGTTGCATCGCGACGGCCCGCTCCACCGGGGGGATATCCACATACCCCTTAGCTGCCCCGCCGTCGAGGGTGGCGAGGGGGGAGGAGCCACTAGAACGGCTTTGGGCACTATACGGTGCCTTTCACGTCCTAGAAAGCTCCTCATGCACTTCCGGAAAGAAAGGTACCGGGGCGGCGCACTGAGAACCAGCACGGCCCGCCCCGCCCCGAGAAACCAATTGTCCAACCGAGAAGGTTCGGGACGTGGTGGAGGATTCCACACAAGCCCGACCTTCTCGGTGGCCCGGGAAAGCATAGCCGCCCACTCTGGATCCGGCTCGAACAATGCTACACACCCAGAAGGGGGCAACGCAGCCGAGTCGTCATCTCCAGAGGAGTGAAGCTCCCCTTCCGATGCTGCGATCGACATCTGATCGTCAGCTGGCGCCCCAAAGGAAACGACTGGCCGTTCCGGAGAAGGACCGAGTCGTTCGCAAAGGGGCGCGGATGGCAACAGCACATGAGAGGCGTGAGGGGCCCGCGGAGATTGCCTCGACGGGGAAGCCCTCACGGTAATCCTCAGATCACCCTGGTCGTGCGCTGAAGTAGGCCTATTCTGCGGGGCAGAATAAGCACTAGATCGGGGCATAGTCTCGATCTAAGCGCTGCCATAGTCATATTCCCGCAATGGGAACATGAACTATTCACAAAAGCTGCTTCAGCGTGCTGAATGCCCAAACACGAGAGGCAACTCTTGTGGCCATCTGCTGGCGCCAGGCGCTTGTGTTGCTCTTTTAGTGAAAATAACAAACAGAGGAAAGAAATAGAGACTCTTTTAGTGCTGAAGCACCCAGGGATAGCCGCGGTGTAATCGGGTACACTCTCAGTTAAGGAACGCCCACGAGACCGACACACACATACACACAGATGATGGCGTGAAAACGGCAGTTGTGGTTAGAATGCTCGTGGCCACCACTGATCGCGCCGTCACACCAGCACTGAAGCAGAGTTCCCTTCTCCCTCTAGTTCTCGTTATGAACAACGTGCAGCAGTCTGTAGAACTCAGAGTCAATAAAAGCTCGGCTCCGAAGCGAAAGACAATGAGTGCGGCGTCAGCTCCCTGTTTATACCCGCGCTGCGGGGCGCGTGACACGTTTCACGCACGCCAACGTTCATTGGCTTGTTCTTTAGATACTCGAAGTTGATAGGGCTCCCTGAAGTGATCCCCTAACGTCGTCACGTCGAACGTGAGCGACTGAAGGGGAACCAAGGTCTGTTCATCCAGAGATAAGAAGCAAGCATCAAAGGAACCGTGCTTTTTGTCTCTGCTGATAATCTAGCTGCTCATTCACTTGCTGGCTTTCAGGAATCATTCACTGTTGACAAATTTTGCAGATTTTGTCTAGCAAGCCATCGAGATATTTAGACAACTGAAGTAAGAGGGGGGTTATTTCCGCTTAGGACTAAATTAACTCATGAGGCAGATATTTTGGAGGTTAAACAAAATGAACATTTACAGAATGTAAATGGTGTCAAAAGTGATTGTGTTTTGAACAACTTGACTTGCTTCAATACAATTACAGGGTTCCCACCTGACTTTCTACATGACCTCTTGGAGGGAATTGTACCTTTTGAACTTAGCTTGTGTCTTAAAAAATGAATCTCAGATAAGTACTTTACATTGGATGAATTAAATTCTGCTATTCAGAATTTCTCGTACTTATTCTATGATAAGACTAACCGCCCCTACAGAATTCCCCCAAGTTTCAGAATCAATGGTACAATCGGTGGAAACGGTCATGAGAACTGGACTTTGTTAAGACTTCTTCCACTGATGATTGGTGAACTAATCCCAGAAAATGACATACCATGGGGTGTTATTCTTAAATTAAAAGACCTAGTAGAACTTTTGGCAACATCATTTTTACCAATCAGTCACTATGCTACTTGGAAGAAAACATCTCAGTCCATAGGCAGTTGCTCCAGGAGGCCTTTCCAGACTGTAAACTAAGGCCAAAACACCATTTCATCGAACACTATCCCTACCTCATCAGGTGCTTTGGACCTTTGCTGGACTGTTGGACAATTCGTTTTGAAGCCAAACATAGCTTTTTTAAAAAAGTTGTGCGTGATGTGAACAATTTTAAAAACATTTTGTTAACATTAGCCACAAGACACCAGCATATGTTAGCTTACTTTCTTGACATGCCCAGTCTTTTTAAGCCACCAGTGGAGGTTAGCAGAGTTTCTCTGGTTTCTCTGGACGTTTTGGATGACTCTTTCAAAAAGGCTATCAGACATAAACAAGGATGTTAAGACCGTGTCTCTTGCAACTAGTGTGATTTTACATGGCACTAAATACTCTGAGGGGATGTTTGTTTATGTTGGGAGCACAAGCGGACTACCTGATTTTGGCAAACTTCTCAAAGTACTGATTGTGTGCAACAAGGCATCATTCATCATTGAATGCTATTCAGCCTGGTACTATATTAATAGAAATGATTCTGATTATACTGTATGACACATGGCAACCCTACAACGTAGTTACCAATTCATCTCTGCTTTTTTCTCACGACAGGTTTCAGTAGCAAATACTGTACATATTAATTTCAATATGATGCCACAAAAGAGATCATTAGGGGCCAAGCACCGAAGGTGCGGAGGCACCTATTGTATCTGTTCCGGTTCTTCTTCTTCTTCCTCCGACTGGGCGTCTATGGCAGCCCATAGAACCGTTTGCGGGAAAGTTGTTTTGATTTGACATTCTGATAAAGGACAGTCCCAACATTAAATGCACCAATTTTGGTGTCTCTAACTCATTGCCTCTAGCGCCACCACCTGTCCAAAGTTTCATAAATGTTATGCTAATAACTTTTGAACCGTAAGGCCTATCAACAAAATTCTTTTTTCCTCTGATTCCTGAGCTCATGGCGATTCGATTGCATTTTGAATTGTCCAAAAAACATACTTTTGCGAACTCGTCCTAGACGGTTTGTCCGATTCTCACCAAAATCGCACCAGATCATCATCAGGCAGTGCCGACAAAAAGTTGTGGAATTCAAGTTGATTCGTCAAATCGTTTTCGATAAACTCGCAAACAAATTTTACGTAGCGCTTGCAAAAACGGACGTAAGGCTGTATCTCCGCAATGCTTAATCGTATTCAGACCAAACTTAGTACATCTTATCACAAGCATGACCTGAGTCAACATGCTGCGTTTCGGCGCAGCGCCACCTACTGGTCCGGAGATACAAAAAAGGCTATTTTTGCTTATAACTTCTGAACGGTTTGTCCAAAAATCATAAAAGTGGTCTCGATAGATTTAGTGCGCCATGCCGAGTCGACTGATATCCAATTTTCCCAGATCGGCCATTTTGACTGTCAGCAATTTTGAATTACGTGCTAAAATGCTGTATTTTTTGAACGCATAAACAAATTGTTACGAAACTCGGTATGGGTCATCACTACGATGCCCTGAAGGAGCCTGAGAAGATTCGAAACAGCGCCACCTAGTGGAAAATTATTTTTTCCAAATGCTTATAACTCTGGCTGTGGTTGACTTATTTTCACGGGAGTCATCTCTTTGAGTTCCTGAATCCTTGCCGAGTCCACAGATACCAAATATGCTTAGGTTTTCCTTACGGTTAGTGTAGCGTTGTGATTTAGCGCTCTTCGAAACCGCTAGTCTGATCAAGACGAAACCACCATCAGAAGTTTGGAAACATAGGTGGATAATTAAAAGCTAATGCCCAAATTCCAAAATATTGATAGTAAGGGGTCGTAAAATTCAATCAAAGTCACGTGTCAGTCATTTTCTACGTGTTTTTTCACATAAATGTCTATAACTCCGAAGTGAATTGAAATATTTTCACCAGAATTGACACACACATGTATGGGCTCATTCTGAGGACACATGAAACAAATTGTGGGATTTTGC
The DNA here is from genome assembly GCA_036326025.1 of Chrosomus eos. Classification (NCBI taxonomy): domain Eukaryota; kingdom Metazoa; phylum Chordata; class Actinopteri; order Cypriniformes; family Leuciscidae; genus Chrosomus; species Chrosomus eos. Next base: position 49,905 of record JAZAVI010000508.1, read on the forward strand.
CTCTTGGTGGCGCTATAATAGAACAAAACATGAAATTCCTATTGACTTCAATACAGTTTTGTGATGTAAAATGCTATACGTAACAAATGCATTGCTGTACCATTATGAAACTCAGAATTTGCCACCAGCACCATCCCCTGAAGGTACTCAAAAGATTTCGAGATAGCGCCACCTGTTGGTCAAAAGTTATAATTAAATTTCCAAAAATGCTAATAACTTTTGAATAAATATGCCTATTGTAATGCCACTGGTCTTAATAGATTCCTTGGGTCAAGCTGAGAACATAGATACCAGGTTTTATTTATTTGGCCGAACTTCCTGTCCGCCATCTTGATTTTCAGTCAAAACCTACTTTTTCGAACTCCTCCTAGACCGTTTGTGCGATTTTCACCAAAATCGAATCGTATCATCTCCAGACCGTGCTGACTAAAAGTTATGGATTTCGTGTCAATTGACGAAACCGTTTTCGTATACCGCAGCAGCAAAGTTGAGGCATGCTGACAAAATGACTATTAAGTCTTTAACAATGCAATGCCTTGACATTTTGACACCAAACTTTGTATGTGTCATTGTCACCTCACTCTGACCACATCACATCAATTTGGTATCTGCGCCACCTATTTGTCGAAAGTTATAAACCATTAAATTATCTTAAAAGTTACTGTATGATTTTTTAGCCATTTATCCAAAGTTCTCTTAAAATGTCTTTAATTGCTTCTTGCTGCAGTTGGTCTCACACTCCCCCCCATGATGGCATCTGTTGCCGCTTCTTGCGCTTGGCCCCGGTAATGGCTTCTTGCAGCTATATTTCATTTTGAATTTGTTCAGGTAAATTATCTACTATGTTTTGTAACCCCAAATTATGTAAGTGTATTCAAAAACAAATGTAGACATGCTTTGTCTGATCGGTCAATATTATTATTATCTAGGTTACAGAAACAACCAGCTCGGTTGCTATGGAGGTGTTGGGATTTCAGAGGGGTCTGGATTATTTGCTTGACAGGGGAGTGGTTGTTGGTGTTGTGACCACTGACAAATCGCCACCCGTCCGCAAACTCATGAAGGACAACTACACTAGCATCCAACATGAATTTGGCAAAGGTGACAAAGAGGTAAGAATATAAAGTTGTACATAACAGATACAGTATTTTTGGTATAGAATATTTACTATTATATAAATGATAACAAAACATGTTCCTGTTGGTGTAATAACAGTGGTAGTAAATATTTAGGGGCCAAGCACCGAAGGTGCTGAGGCACCTATTGAAACTGTCCCATTCTTATTATTATTATTCTTCCGAATGGGGGTCTATGGCAGCCCATAGAACCGTGTACGGGAAAGTTGTTCCGGTTTGACATTCTGATAGAGTACAGTCCCAACTTTAAGTACACCAATTTTGGTGTCTCTAACTTATTCCCTCTAGCGCCACCACCTGTCCAAAGTTTCACTCATATTTATGCTAATAACTTTTGAACCATAAGGCCTATCAACAAAATTATTTTTTCCTCTGATTCCTGAGCTCATGACGATTCGATTGCTCCCTATGACGTCATTTTCCATCATGCAAATTTGTCCGCCATTTTGAATTTTTAGAAAAAACAACTTTTTCGAACTCCTCCTAGGCCGATGCTCCGATTTTCACCAAAATTGCACCAGATCATCTTCAGGCAGTGTGGACAAAAAGTTATGGAATTCAAGTTGATTCGTCAAATAGTTTTTGATAAACGTGCACACTAATTTTACGTAGCGCTTGCGAAACCAAACGTAAGGCTGTATCTCCGCAACGCTTTATCGTATTCAGACCAAACTTGTCATCACAAGCATGACCCGAGGCTACATGCTGCGTTTAGGCACAGCGCCACCTACTGGTCCGGAGATATGAAAAATGGCTATTTTTGCTCATAACTCCTGAACAGTTTGTCCAAAAATCATAAAAGTGGCCTCGTTAGATTCAGGGTGTCATACCGAGTCGATTAATATCCAATTTTCCCAGATCCGCCATTTTGGATGTCGGCCATTTTGAATTATGTGCTAAAATGTTGTATTTTTTGAACGCATTAACAAATTGTTACGAAACTCGGTATGGGTCATCAGTACGATGCCCTGAAGGAGCCTGAGAAGTTTCGAAACAGCGTCACCTAGTGGTAACATTTTTTTTTTCAAATGCTTAGAACTCTGGTTGTGGTTGACTTGTTTTCACGGGAGTCATCTCGTTGAGTTCCTGAATCCTTTGCGAGTCCACAGATACCAAACATGCTAGGTTTCGTCTTACGGTTTATGTAGCGTTGTGATTTAGCGCTTAATAAACATTTGCCAATATCTCCGAAACCACCGTCAGAAGTTTGGAAACATAGGTCGCTAGAATACGCCAATGCCCAAATGCCAAAATATTGAAATCCAAAGTTCTCTTAAAATGTCTTTAATTGCTCCTTGCTGCAGTTGGTCTGCCACTCCCACCCATGATGGCATCTGTTGCCACTTCTTGCGCTTGGCCCCGGTAATGGCTGCTTGCAGCTATATTTTTAATAGTATTTGCCTGGCACATAACATAATATTTGCACCAGGAAAGTATTTCACCAACTATGACTTCAATCTATTTTTATAGGACTGTGTACGAAGATGGAAGTCGCTTCTGCACCACATATGTGGCATTCACAAGTGGGAGGAGGATGGTGCTCAGTACACCTGCCATCACACAACCCTGACAGAGGATGAACAGAGGCACCATCAGCTTTTGTGGCACTGAAGGGAGTGGTGTTGGACAAAAACCTCCTTAGAGACTTGAGGCAGATGTCCATGGGCGTCAGTTTGGTTTGAAATGTGGTGGGGACAGAGACGCAATCGGAAGTGCATTTTCAGAAGTGCTGGGTACAATGACTGACGCATTCATTTTTCTTTTTCTCTTTCGCGCAGGTCATGTTTTGAAAGACTATGTAGGCTACTCAAGGCTTATTAATGTAAATAAATAAAAATGTATACAAAAATGTGTGTCTGACTCGTTTTATGTAGAAAGAAAGCCTTAGGTTTTCAAAAAGCATTAGACATGATGTGAGTATGATCTACTATTCTGCTTCATAAGATAAGTATGTTGACAACATGACATGACGTGGTTTAATGTAAACAATGATTACCAAATTTCTGTCTCATATTGCTCCTCATAACCACTGAAAACGCTTTTTAACGGTAAGCGTTTTAGAATGAATGTCCCAAGGAAAATAGGCCTGGCCTACAGCTATGTTGAATTTCAGTGGGAAAATGTGTGGCTATGCCTTTTTGCTAAAATTTAGATTTAATCTCCAATACAATTAACAACACAATTTCTGCACTACAAATTTTGCCAAGATTGAAAAAGCAAAAATACGTGTCGCACAGATGATCGCTATATCACACCATGATCTGACTGCTCTCAATTCACAACACTGCATCCATCCATCCAATCTACATCAGGCATTTTGACCAAAACTTGAAATCATCCCGGCCCCATCATCATCATCACAACTATTCCAGAATTAAGCAATACATTCAAGCATTAATTAAACAAGATACTGACTACTCCATGATCATCTCCGACTCCACCAATGCTTGCTGTATGAACGCAACCCGTAACTGAGAAGTTGGTGGCTAAGGCGGCTAACAGTAACAACATATATTGCAAGAGAAGAGTTAAAACAGCTGATCCCTTGTGTGCACATCCACAATACCAGCTAATCTTGGTAATGCACATATTGTTTCAAATTTCCACTTGATAGGAAAAAGGAAATTGCAAGTAATCGCGTTGGCGCCTCCATGCAGTGCGCGCTCCACACTCCGCACAAACAAACAAAAAACTTGTTTTACATTCGAGCGCAAGCCGTCATGCCAGACAGATGCCAGATAATCCTTTTCATGTTTAACAAATCAAATCATGCATTTTCTACATACCTGCGACTGCGAGTAAGCGCTGCTCCAGTTTGAAAAAGGTGGCAGAGGCGAGATTGTTCTGCCCTTTGGGTATTGTCCTTGTTAGAGTAATTAGGACCTCTAGCGGTCAAGTATGGTATTGCAGGCTGGATCAGGAAGTTAGTTTATTAGTGAAAGCACATGGTGAAGATCGTTCCAGCTGATACAATCCTTTGTTTCAATTTGTCCTAAGCAAGAACTGCCTGTAAGTAGTTTATATATTTTCTGTTTTACAGTATTTCTAATAATAGATTTGTGACGATTTCATGTTGATTTAAGACAATATGAGTATAAATCTTGATTTCTATTCGTGAACATTGTTTACTGAGACATTATATTTCATTGTAATACAGCTTTGTTGGTATTTGTACGAGAGACAAGAGACAATTTTACCTTACTGTATATTCTGTGCTTATTTTCAGTTTTCACTCCTTTGTTCATGTCTTCATGCTCAACAAGAGTCTTTATTAAACGGAGCTAAGAAGCTATATTCTGACTCTCATGTTTTTCATGACGGGAGTTTGGCTGGCTGTGTAATTTTGGTTAAGAACATCAATTGGAGGACAGTACAGTGAAAAAGGCAACTTTAGTTGGAGAAATTACGACGTTGATTGTGTGCAAAGTATGAACGAGCGCCATGGATGAATATAAGGATGGCGACAGAGCTTCTCAGAAGAGCGCAGGCAGCAGTCACTCATCAGTTTCAACAGCTAGCGCAGCAGCAAGGGCCCGTGCGAAGGCAGAAGCAGCACGTGTCCGTGCATCCTTTGCTGAAAAAGAAGCTAAGTTAAAAATTGAACAAGCAGAGAAGTAAGCAAAAGCACTCTTTGAGAAGGCCAGACTCACAGCTGAATTGAATGCTCTAACACTCCAGAGGGAGGCAGCAGCGGCTGTAGCACAGGCAGAAATATTAGAGGCAGCTGAGGAACAGTTAAAAATAACAGATGACAAAGATGTTAGAAGATCATTAAAGGAAGAAAGTGTGCAGCGCACAAACGACTATGTTACACAGCAAGCTGAGTTACAAAAACATTCACACCGTCATGACTTCGTACCTGTTAAACAAGAGGAAAGCTTAGTAACGTGGGACAAGCCACTTGAATCATCGCCACTTATCCCTCGTCCAGAAAAACAATTTAAATCGCCAAAGAGAAGCATTACCATGTCTGATTCCTAATTTTCACCTCACAAAATGAGCCCTAACATACCAGAGACAAAAAACGAACAGTGGCCACATACTCAATCAGGTGTTTGTACCAGTCTGAATGCCACAGCTCAACCTTATAATCCTCTTCACTATGCTTCCCAGGCTGAAACGATCAAAGACCCCTCAATGACAGAGTTCGTAAGGTTTCTAGCACGTCGTGAATTGGTGACTACAGGGCTCCGTCAGTTCGACGACAGACCCGAAAGTTTCAGAGCGTGGCAGTCCTCATTCTTAAATGCCATAAAAGAGCTTGAAATCTCAGCTAGCGAAGAGTTGGACCTTTTAACTAAGTGGCTAGGCAAGGAATCAGGCAATTATGTCAACAGAATACGTCTCATGCATGTTAACAATCCTCAGGTCGCTCTTAGGAAAGCCTGGGATAGACTGGTCGAGTGTTATGCTTCACCTGAGATAATTGAAGATGCGCTGTTCAAGAAATTGGATATGTTTACTAAAATCTACAACAACGACTCAGTGAGACTTAGGGAACTTGGAGATCTCCTCATGGAGATCTTATCAGCAAAACAAGATGGATACCTGCCCGGATTGGCCTTTTTGGATACCGCTCGAGGCATCAGTCCTATAGTAGCAAAGATCTCACACTCTCTTCAAGAAAAATGGGTAGCCCAAGGATCCAGGTTCAAAGCAGAACACAATGGGCTTTTCCCCCCTTTCTCGTTCTTTGCTGAGTTCATTTGCAATGAGGCACGCATCAGGAATGACCCTAGTTTCTCACTTACTCGTTCCAGCGATATCCATTCTAAGGAAAGACCAATTCTCAGGACGGCAAGAATTCCATTGTCAACTCACAAAACCGATGTTCTCAGTGATAAGAAAGTTGAGAACCCTGGAAATTACTGCCCAATACATCACAGACCACACCCTTTGAAAAAGTGTCGCACTTTCAGAGCCAAACCTATTGAAGAGAGAAAATCCTTCCTCCGTGACAATGGAATATGCTACAAGTGTTGCACGTCTACCACTCATTTGGCCAAAGACTGCAAGTTAACTGTCAAGTGCAGTGAATGTGAGAGCAATCGCCATGTCACAGTCATGCACCCTGGCCCACCTTGTCAAGCGCCTGAGTATTCTACCCCGCAATTGAGCTACAGAGCAGAAGGAGATGACAACGAATTGTCAACATCAACAGTGACGTCACACTGTACCGAGATCTGTGGCAAGGGGCAGCCAGGGAAATCATGCTCTAAGATTTGCTTGGTGGATGTGTTCCCTCAGAATCAGCCAGAGAAGGTTGTCAAAATGTATGCAGTACTCGACGATCAGAGTAATCGCTCATTGGCAAAAAATGATTTCTTTGAGTTGTTCGGTATAGATAGCGAACCTTCCTCTTATTCCCTTCGGACATGTGCTGGAGTTACCAATATGTCTGCCAGAAAGGCTGAAGGTTTCATGATCTCACCGGCCGCAGGAGGTGCTTCCTTTGCTCTACCACCACTCATAGAGTGCAATCAAATACTGGCCAGCAGATGTGAGATACCCACCCCGAATGTAGCCTGGAATCACTCTCACTTGAGGTCAGTTGCAAGCCAAATTCCCAAACTCGATCCCAACGCTCAGATCCTTCTCTTACTGGGCAGAGACATCATTAGGGTGCACAAGGTCAGACAACAAATTAATGGACCTCATGATGCACCATTTGCCCAAAGGTTAGACTTGGGTTGGGTGGTAGTTGGTGAGGTATGTTTGGGAAACGCCCATATACCTAGTGTGAGCACCTTCAGGACTAATATATTAGAGAATGGTCGCACTACTTACCTTTCACCCTGCACCAGTTACATGAACCTGAAAGAGGAAGCTCCTTACAGCGGGGAGCCTAGGGGTATTATCCTCGGAGCATGCACAAACATCATGTACAAAACCTCTGACAACAGCCTTGGTTGTGATGTGTTCCAAAGAACCGAGAACGATAATAAACTGGCCCCGTCCACTGAGGACACAGCATTCTTAAGGATCATGAATTCAGAGGTTTACAAGGATGAGGAAAACAGTTGGGTCGCCCCATTGCCCTTCAGAGAGCCAAGACAAATACTTCCCAACAATCGTGTTCAAGCTCTGAATAGATTTCATTCTCTGCAGCGTACCCTTACTAAGAAGCCAGAGATGGAAAAACAGTTTGTCACTTTCATGAAGAAAATTCTGGAGAACGACCACGCTGAACCCGCACCACCACTGAAGGAGGGAGAGGAGTGTTGGTTCCTGCCGATCTTTGCGGTTTACCACTCAAAAAAGCCAGATCAAATCAGGGTGGTTTTTGACTCCAGCGCCCAACATCATGGCATCTCCCTCAATAACGTCTTGCTAACAGGCCCTGATCTGAACAATAACTTGCTGGGAGTCCTTCTTCGATTCCGTAAGGAACCCGTAGCCATCACAGCTGACATCCAACAAATGTTTCATTGTTTCAAGGTTAGAGAGGATCATCGTAACTTTCTTAGGTTCCTCTGGTTCAGAGACAGCGACCCAACAAAGGATGTCATAGAGTACCGGATGAAGGTACATGTTTTTGGCAATAGCCCTTCTCCGGCCGTTGCCATTTACGGGCTAAGACGAGCTGCTAGCGAGGGTGAGAAGGTACATGGCTCAGATACTCGACAGTACGTGGAAAAACACTTCTATGTGGATGATGGGCTTGTGTCCCTACCTACTGACGATCAGGCAGTGAGTCTCATCACGGAAGTTGTACGGGTCATCACTCATCACCTTTTCATCACAAGAGTATTCGCTAGCCTGGAATGTCATTTTGAGAGCAGCTCAACATGAGAGCTTTCCTAAGGAATATGCAGCCCTTTCTGAAAAGAAAACCCTACCAAAGAACAGCCCTCTCTTAAAACTTGATCCCGTTCTCAACGAAGGGTTGATCAGAATTGGAGGAAGGTTGAAAAATTCTCCATTAACTTCCAATGAAAAGAACCCCTTGGTTCTAACCAAACACAATCACATCTCCATTCTGTTAGTGCGTCACTACCATGAGAAAGTAGAACATCAAGGGCATCATTTTACGGAGGGAGCCCTGAGAAGCGCTGGTTTCTGGATTATTGGAGGGAAAAGGCTGATTAGCTCAGTCCTACACCACTGTGTTACTTGTCGTAAGCTCCGTGGGAAAATGGAGGAACAAATTATGGCAGACTTGCCTCCCGAGCGCCTTAACATGAACCCCCCGTTTACCTATGTGGGATTGGATGTTTTTGGACCTTGGATGGTCAGAGCGAGACGCACTAGAGGTGGACATGCCGAGAGCAAGCGCTGGGCTATATTGTTTACTTGCATGAGCATAAGAGCAGTGCATATTGAGGTGATCGAATCAATGGATGCTTCCAGCTGCATCAATGCTCTGAGGCGATTCTTCGCCATTCGAGGACCCGCAAAGCAGCTACGGTCTGATTGCGGTACAAATTTTGTGGGAGCAAGTAAAGAGCTAGGACTGAACAAGCTGCAACAGGAGGAAAAGGTTTTCAGGTATTTGAGTGAGCGGGGCTGTTCCTGGGAGTTCAACCCTCCTCATTCTTCACACAGAGGAGGTTCTTGGGAACGAATGATTGGAGTGGCCCGCAGAATTCTCGATTGTATCCTACTAAGAGAACACACTGCTTTCTCCCATGAAGTCTTGTGCACGTTTATGGCTGAAGTGTCAGCCATCATCAACGCCAGACCTCTTATTCCTGTATCAAGTGACCCACAGTCTCCATTCATCTTGACTCCAGCAATGCTGCTTACTCAGAAGGGAGCAGTCTCACCTCCACCAGGGGAATTTGGTGACAGGGATCTTCTTCTCAAGCAGTGGAGACAAGTGCAGGCCCTTGCCAATGAGTTCTGGCTCCGATGGAAAAGGGAGTATCTACCAACCCTACAGAGTCGCAGGAAGTGGAATGAGACACGTCGCAGCTTGCAAGAAGGTGATGTTGTCTTTCTGAAGGATAACCAAGCTGCTCGTAATACATGGCCTATGGCAGTGGTCACTTCTGCTATTCATAGCCAAGATGGAAAGGTACGAACAGTCAGTTTAAGGACCACTGCTCAAGGCACTCCAAAGACCTTCACAAGGCCTGTTACAGAAGTCGTCCTACTTTTACCGTCAACTGATTGAAAGTTTATGCTAAATTGTAGCAATATGGACTGTGGTGTCATAAACACCAAGCGGGGAGTGTTCTGCCCTTTGGGTATTGTCCTTGTTAGAGTAATTAGGACCTCTAGCGGTCAAGTATGGTATTGCAGGCTGGATCAGGAAGTTAGTTTATTAGTGAAAGCACATGGTGAAGATCGTTCCAGCTGCAACAATCCTTTGTTTCAATTTGTCCTAAGCAAGAACTGCCTGTAAGTAGTTTATATATTTTCTGTTTTACAGTATTTCTAATAATAGATTTGTGACGATTTCATGTTGATTTAAGACAATATGAGTATAAATCTTGATTTCTATTCGTGAACATTGTTTACTGAGACATTATATTTCATTGTAATACAGCTTTGTTGGTATTTGTACGAGAGACAAGAGACAATTTTACCTTACAGTATATTCTGTGCTAATTTCAGTTTTCACTCCTTTGTTCATGTCTTCATGCTCAACAAGAGTCTTTATTAAACGGAGCTAAGAAGCTATATTCTGACTCTCATGTTTTTCATGACGGGAGTTTGGCTGGCTGTGTAATTTTGGTTAAGAACATCAATTGGAGGACAGTACAGAGATGGTAAAAGCATAGCCAGCGTAGCTAGAGGGGTCTCACTAAGAGGGGTGCAGAGATGTTGCCGCATCATTATATTAACATTCCTGATTATTTGAATGATCAGCCCTCGGGGGCCCCCTTAAAATGCGGCCAGAAATTTTCTGCCTAGGCTCATCCCAGCAAAGACTAGGTTACTATTAGGTATGCTGTCTGCTCATTTGAAAAATAACGAAAATTAAAGGCGTTTAAACAAAACACATCCACTTGCATATATTTGACAATCGAAATATCAGATATGTCATGCAGCATATGCTATAGCAAACAAATTTGTGAATATTTTGAATAAAAAGTAATAATGACAAAAGCAGATCATCATTCATTCACTGTTGTTGTGGCTGCGGTGTCTCGTACGTGACAAGCGATGACGCGTCGCCATGGAAACCATAGTAACACATTTCTAAATAACGGTCGCCTTGAAATATTCACGCTGGGTGGTCAGCCATAATATTGTAAACTTGTGTGAAGGGGTTAAAAAAAATAAGCACGATAATCAGCGAGAATTATACCAGCGGCATCATGTCAAAAATAAGTGGACAGGACATCAGAGCTTTTTTTAAAGCCAAGCAGACATGTACAGTAAGTGCCCTATTGCCGGTATTATTATCGGCTAAATGAATAACCCAACCTGTCACTCTTTTTGACAGACAAGTTTTTTAGCTAGCTAGCATTTACCAGCAGCACACAGTTTGCTTAAAAGACCAGCCACTAAATGTAAGCTGTATAATTTTTACCATACCATCACACTTGAAACCCATATTGTTTACAAAAAAATACCAATTACTTAATATTAATTATTGCCAGTGTTGGGAAAGTTCATTTTCTACATGAACTAGTTCAAAGTTCAGTTCACACATTTTAAAATGAACTAGTTCAAAGTTCAGTTCACACATTTTAAAATGAACTAGTTCAGTTCATAGTTCATACTTCAAAAAATGAACTAGTTCATAGTTCTTTTTTTCTAGTTCATAGTCCATATGTTGCTGCGAGCTTCTTTTTTTTATTGCCACAGCCCATATACAACCACAGACAGCAATTATTTTATCGACTGGCAAAGTTTGCACAGAAATGTAAGATTTTCCCATCCTCACCGACCTTGTCATAAAACTCGTTTAAATGATCATACGACGCCTCGCTCGCTGGCTGCTTTGTCGACTACATGCTGCTTTTTGTTTTGATGACGCATGCGGCAGTGCGTGCGACACTGGTGGCTGATGTTGCCAAATTGGGTGTTTTTTTTCGCTACATATTAAGGCGCTTTCGCCTGGAAGGCTTTATAGAAATCTGGCACCCTATTGAACGAAGTTTAACTGAGAGAGCGTGCGTTCACAGACACCAGAATGAACGCGTTCACAGTAACGTTCATCAGGCAGTAATTCAGTACGTTCAGTTCACGCCCCAGCTAACAATTTATGGTTCCCAGAACGTTCTGGGAACGTTAGTTTTTGGTTGTGGGAACGTTCCCTGAAGGTTATGGTTTAGGTTAGGTTTTGGTTCCCATGGAAAGTTTTCTGAACGTTTAGGGAACGTTAGTTTTTGGTTACATTGCAACCTTTAGGCAACCTTTAGGGAACGTTCCCCTAACGTTCTTTTTTACATTCTCCTAACCTTTAAATAACTTTAACAACAATGGTACCAATTTTATTATTACTTTAAACTGTCTGTGCATGAGCAGGAATTAATTATTATATATTACCAGGAATGAATGAATGAACAAACAAACAGGCAAACTTGATGGGATTAAAAACTTTAATATAAAATGAAAATACAAAAAATATAAAAGGCCTAAAAAAAATAATACAAGAATCAGAGTCAGATTTATACAATTTTAGTATACAACTATGTAGGGCTGGGTATTGACACAAATTTCACAATTCGATTCACAAGCTTGCAATTCAATTCGATTTCGATTCTGATTCGATACAATATTGATTATTTTGGATATGTTACAATAAATAAACATTTATAATGTGTTTAGAATTTTTTTTTTAATTACCTTTACAGGGACTTTAAATTACCCTTTTATTTATTTTTTATAATAAGATTATATGAAATATAAACATTTAAATGGTGGCTGCCAGATTTATTCAAATATGCATAAAACATTGAAGAACATTAAGATTATAATGCATATGTAATATTGTGCTTATATTTTAACAAAATGCTCCTCTCTAGAGTTATTTTTTCTAGCTGACTAACAAGTTTATGGCCACATGTGGTTTTTCTGAGGTAAATATGACGATTCATGACATTGATTACAAGCTGTTTAACTGACGTCTTTCCACGGTTGAAACACTGATTGAGCGAATCAATGTGACATGATACGGATTTCTATAAGTTTTACTCTATCTTTTAACACACTTTCAGATGCTCATTCATGTTTATTTTTGCGCTGTATTGGTATTATTAAGCCGGAAGAGATCAAAGCGCTCCGCGCTGCTGCTTCTCTTGAGCTGAGCCAGAGCGATCTCACGCCACAGCGCCAAAACGGTATTTGTGTTTTTGAATTTCAAAAGAAAATGAACGTAATTTGAAAATTCACACGGTTTCATATCAATAGTAACAAAGGACAAAGATTATTGCGATGTTTTGGATGCGTGCTACAATGTTCCATTAATTTAAATGAAACAGGACTAATCGATTCTTGAGATTTAAGAATCGATATCGGTTCGTAAAAATGAGAATCGATTAATATCGAGAAATCGATATTTATTACCCAGCCCTACAACTATGACATAATATCAATACAAGTACAAATGGAGTGGGATGAAGAGTGCAAAGTAATAGTGCAAATGTAGTGTGCAAGATGCATAAAGTATGTAATGTGTAGGTCAGGGGTCTCCAACCTTTTTTCATTTGAGAGCTACTTTTTAAAAACGAAAGTGGCCGAGAGCTACTCATGTAATACAATACTTAAATCTCTTAAATAATGTCTCATAACTCTCAGATTGGCAACTACCGGTAAAAGAGTTTTTGTACGCCTGTATGTCACCCTTAAATGTCGAGAGAAGAACTGATTTTTTTTTTATAGAAAATTGTACTTTGCATAATATACTGTAAAAACACACAATTATAGTTGATTTTATAGTGCATCATAACTAGAACTGAAATGGCATGAAAATTTCATTTCATGATTATATATCATAATGATCACGGTTATCTCAGAATCCTGTTCAAAAAGTAATAATACTACACAATAAAATCAATTCACCAAGTTTTATGTCGAAAACCAGCCAATAAAATTAGCATCAATATGCAATTTGTTTACATAAACATTAAAATAATAACATTAAAAATGATGGCCAGATTTTAAAGCAGTGTCTTGCAACATGCAATACTAACATGTACAAGTTCAAATAAAGTTGACAAAAAAGGTTTTATAAAAAGATAAACCTCACATATTTCAGCCTTTAAATCATTTTTATAAAAGAATGAGTCAAAGATAAATTACTGACATTTACATTAATGCACATTAGCTTATCTTTTATCATTAAGAGTTAGGGTTGCCACCTGTTGTCCTTCTTTTTAATAACCTGTCCCGGGAAATTTATGCACTCTCCCGGGACACTGAATGTCCCGGTTTTCGAAAGCTACGTGAATATGTATGTTCAAACCGTGTTGCGCGCCGCGCGCACGGCAAACGAGAAACCTTGCGTGTGTGTGCTAGTGTGCGTGTGTGTCTCAAGAAGCGCGAGCCCCTAAAAGACTTGCATGCGCATGTAAGAAGCGTTGAGATTTAATCTCGCTGCTCCTAGAAAAAATGAGCGCGTCGGTTCAATTTTGAATGTGCTTGCCGCGCGCCTACATTTGAAATAACGAACTTGAGCACACAAAAGATGCGATATGTCAACGGCCCCTTGGCGAGCTACCAACAATCAGGCCACGAGCTACCGGTAGCTCGCGAGCGACGTGTTGGAGACCCCTGGTGTAGGTGAATGGCCAAAGTGGCAAAAATACAATAATAACAAAAATAGGGCTCCATGGTTCTGAAGGTCCAGTCCTTCTCAGCTGGCCTAAAAAGAAAGAAACAAAAGTTTGATATGTCATACTAAGAATGAACACGTTGACAAAAGCAAGACAAATTGCTTTACTAACAACCCTGTTTTTTATGATAACAAATATTGATAGTTTACCCATTCCATTGATTATTATGAACATTACATAGAAGAATTTCAATTTACCGTCTGTGTGGGGCAAACTTTAGCACTTGCCCAATCAAGTCCTCCGCGTCTGCTGCAGCGTGGGGAAGTTTTTCTTGGAGGTCGCTAGAGTAGAAGTCAAAATGAAACATAGTTACAAGTCAAATTAAAACCTTCAAGCTAAGAATAATACTGATGTGAACAATAAAATAACACCTACCTGTAATAACCCTGCAGATTGTCAGGTCCTGGAAGGCCTTCTTTGCCTTTCTGCCCCGCAGACTATACTGTTTCAGCACGTCATTGGTTGCCACTTGCCGTAGCATGCGATGCATGGCAGTACCTCTGGTCGAACCTCCAAGGGTTGTCAGGAAAAGTTGCTGTAAAACATATAGAAATACAAATTATACATGTAGAACAAAGTGGAGAGCTTGTACAAATCTCATTTTGTAAGAGCCGTCAGTTCAGTTATAATGATATTTGAAGTTATGCAATTATATAGTGTTAATCTTAGGGCAGGACTATGGCCACTTAATTACCATGTTGTCCCTCCTCTCCTGTTGACCGAGACTCCTGTCGAACTCTGTGACTGTAGAGCATGGCGACAGCAACATGTCATCGACTGGAGCAGAGGTAGGTGACTGGGAGCTCAAATGCATCCATCTGCTGTGCCATGCGGGTATTGGATGTCCTCACAGCTATGGAAAAAATTATTGGTGTTAGTTTTAGTTGTTATACATTATATACTTGCATATGTGAACAACTTAAGTTAGTCTTCTTACCTCTCATTTCCATCTCCATGGCTGAGCCACCTCCCTCTGTGTGATGAGTTCTGCTGTTTACAACAACAAAAAGAATCAAGTTATTCTCAAGTTCCTTGTCATGAAATTGTATTTAATTGGAAAATACAAAGCCACTGTACCTTCAGGCTGAGCTTGCGTCACAATAGACCCATTCAATTCTGGGTGACTGGCTGGTTTTCTGTGTGGTGTTGCTAAAAAGAAAGTAGATATGAATATTGGTCAGTTCATTTATGGCAGGTTTCTTGCGCATGGCAAAAAAAAAACCTTACATGCAGGTGGTGGAGGCATCTGCAGGCCTGTAAAAAGGCAGAAAGAGACAAACACATCAGAACAGTCACATGATATGCACCAGGTTGAATGTCAGTACTCAGTTGTTCCTTGGTAGGAAATATGACTCTGGTTTCTTAAATGCATGCAGAAATGTTAACTTACGGACAGGGCTTCCAGACACACACTCTGTCCTGGAATGCTTTCTTGCTTGTGGAACAGTTTCATCTGAAATAAATGACTAAACAATTTGTACAGATTACAAAAAGAAAATTTTAATGGTGTAAATAATTCCTTCTGTACTTTTTTGAGAGCCAGTAGCAGAACAAAGCAGTATTTCCATACAGAGAAAACTATTATTTATTTATATATAGTAGCAGCAATAGGTCACCTGTACAGAGCCAGATTTTCTTGACTGTATATTTGACCCAGAAGTACCTGAGTGAACCTTATGGGTGGTGTTCCTCGCTGCAGGAGTCACTGGTCTCATCCATAGGTTTGTCCATGGGCATCGTAGCCCAGAGACTTTCTAATGGGGAGACACAGCAGCCATAGAAATGCTATTTAATTAAAAGAACCAGTATATCTTATTTGTAACAAGAACGTAAGCAGGTTAACATGATGACACAAAACATACAATGTGGCAAAGCATACACGTTGTGCACCAGCATACAAAGCCCAATATATATGCATTACAGATATATATTAGTACAGCCATTAGCTGGAGCTAAATCCATATTACAGCTACAGGACCCAAAACAGTCATATGAGCATGCGCAGTGACGGAATATAACAAAGCCCTACGAGGGAAAGGCTTAAGGTTAAACCCCAAACACTTGTATTACAACCACAACATCATGAAACTGTAGCGTATTTCACTTACTTTTTCGTGAGAATGTGAAGCTGTGTAGGTCGTTGGTTGTTTTTCCAATTCTTCCTGATAGTGAACGGGGTTCTACGTAGACGTATCCATTTCTCCCAGCCAATCTGGAACGTCTTTGTTGCGTCACACGCCTTGACGTCAGGCAACCTGGCCAATCAGCATTTTAGAGGGTAATTTTAAACTAAAATGGAGTGTGTTGCTCTCTCCGACACACTGGTACTACTATCTAACGTTACCCACTCTTTCCTACACTTAACCATTAGATAGAGTTTCTTATTATTTACCGTTTAAACGTAAAGTGTAATGCTAACGTTACAGTGTGTAACATCACACACCCTTATTTGCTCGACGGCACAGGGATGCCAACGGTACAGGAATAAATGAAACATGTTCTGAATGTATTCTAACATTGATAGCAGAAAACTATTATACGAATATTTTACCGAACTATTATTATTTGTTTAATCCTTCATGAAACTCACAAACAGTGTGAGTGCTACGTGTGTATTTCTATAAAGAGACGGGGAAAAAATGTAACTAGCCTACACAAGATGGCTTGTAGGCTACTAGGCAACATGAACTGGTCAGTTAAGTTGGGAGCTAACGTTAGCACTAACTAAAACGTGTCTAGGGCTAATATACCTGTGCTCAAACACACCAATTAATCTCGAGTGTCCATTTACCTGAAAGAAGACGGGTTCCCAGGCATGTTCTGTGTATCGATCCAGACCAGAAGGACTTTGGTGTATGTAAATCTAGCACAACACGGAAGCCAGTACAACCGGTCGGTCACCTGAAAGCAGAGGCCTTTCCCCCCTACTGGTGTGGGGGTGTAACGGTTGGATTTGTACACCGACCGAACTGAGCGCTTGTTAGAAGTGAAATGTGGAATGAAAGAAGTGAATTTTCTTAGTTGTAAAAATCGTTCTATTGATAGATTCTTGTTTTAAGTATTTTTAACTAATACAGTTAAAAAATCAAAATCAAGCAAAAAAGTATTGTTTTTAGCTAAATTTATTATCAGCATAAAAATAAATATATTCTCTTACTATGCTGTTTATCTTACTTATATTTCATAAGACGAACCATTTTTGAGTGAATCTAAATCAAGTGACTTTAAACCTTTTATATGCTACGTCATTAAATGGAGCTGAAATAAACATTTCAAACCCGCACTCAGAACAACCAAAAACAACCAAACGGGAACGTTGTGTGAAGGTATGGTGCAACCACAGGAGAACGTTTTAGTTGGTTGGTTCCCTTAACGTTTAGGGAACGTTATAACCCTGAGGGAACGTTCCCTAAACGTTAGTTTTTGGTTTGGTTCGAACTAACCTTTAGAGAACCATAAACTAACGTTCCCTAACGTTCCCTAAACGTTCTGTGTTAGTGGGGGCTCGCCCAAAATATGAACAAGTTCATGAACTATCGTTCATTGAACGCGTTCAGGCACAACACTGATTATTGCATTTATGTTTTGGAGAAGAGAAGATATTACAAGAACTGCTGTAGACTGTTGGGTGTGCACCATATAAAACCACAATACAAATGAAACAGGAGAAAATCAATAGAGTTATCAATCTTTTTTTTATTAGAAACAGGAACTAAGTGCAGAAATAAATGAAATGCAGGAACTGGTGGAAGACAGTGAAGAGGTGAGGTAGCACATTCAAAAACAGAAACAAAGTCCTAAAAGGAGAAATCCAGGCATTATAAAAAATAAAAATCACTATAAAAATGTGGGCAAAATCAGTGACGTTACCATCCATCTTCACTGTATTGTTTACATTATATCAGGGACAAGAACTTACTGGTTGTCAGGAACTGGTGGACAATGAAGAGGTGAGGTCAACACACAACTGAAAAAAATGACATGTACAGATTAATGAACAACAATACATTGAAAGAAGTTACATTACATTTGGTTTAAATCAGGAACAGGTCCCTGGGATTTATGAACAAAATCAAACACACATATATATTAAAATCACAAAATCTGTGTGTGTGTGGCACTCTTGCATTGTTGCATCATAAAGAGCCAACTGGGTTTGTTAAGTAGGCCCAGAGCCGTACGCCAAAGTAATTAGTAGCGGGACCACCCATGAGGACGGGCATGCACTAGTAACACATACTAAAACAGAAACCTCCTCAATCATCCATCCTTCGAAGGATTAATCCATATGGAGTTGATTTCTTGCACATGGAATAATCCTAGTCCTAGACAGAAAGTCTTTAGTCTAGGAGTAGGTTTCTTCTATGTACATGTTAAAGTAGCACTATGCAGGATTTCTGTTTTTGTCAAACAGTGACCCCTAGAGTCGCTGTGGGACACTTGTACTGTCGTAAATATCACGCACGCAGAGATGTCTCTGCACTCACGGCCTGATCCCCTCCCCCTGTACACCGATACCTGTTCAGTAGGATAAAAGCTGTAACAAGTGGAAATAAGGTGTGGCCCCTTTAAGAGCTGTGCGCGCCCTGATGAACAGTCGGCAGTCTGTATTGTATGTGCGCCTCGAACACGGCGCCTGGTTATTTCTCTTTGATGCTCATTTTAGCAGATCTTTCTTGCCGTAAAGCAATTCGTTACATCGCAAGACCTGATATCACGCGACACTTCCTGGTGCTGCGGCCGGCGGGCCGCCGGCTCAAAGTTGCAAGTGCGTTTTTTCCGCTCACAGCCAACAGGGGGGGCGAGACGACCACCATTCAACACAAAATCAGTAATATAAACATTACAATGACTCCAAAGCTGTTCGGTTAAGGTAAAAAAGTTACTTAGTTCACCTTTAACCAGTCTATATGGTTTAACCCTTTGAAAGATGTGAAATGAGTAAACTACTATATTATTTACAGAAATCATTTACAAAAATGATGCCATTAACTAAACTACTACTCAATTACCCCTTTATTCATATCCAATGAACTACTCACATTTCAGAAGCAGCCAGCTACTCAAAATGACGGGATCCACCTCGAACATCCTTTGGACTGCCCGCACCAGCCCAGTGCAAGGGATATTGAGCCACTAACCCTACCTAATCGGACAATAAGGTTTCAGGACAGCTGGTACAAAGCGTTCCCCTGGCTACAGTACAGCCATCAAATATAGGGGGTTTTGTGTATTGGGCACAAGATGGACTGTGCGCACACCAGCCATTAAGTCGGTCCTCACACAATACGAGGTGGTCCTGGCTGCACTGGAGGAGATGGCTTCAGATAAAGGGAGTGTCTCAGCTCCTCGAGCAAGAGGCCTTCTTGGCCATTTCCACAAAGGCGCCACCGTCCTTGGCCTTGTAATGGGGCAGGATATCCTGCTGAAGCTGGAAGGTCTCAATAAAAGTTTGCAAGGTAGAGCAGTATCAATTGGCGGGATGTTACAGGCTGTGGATTGCACCAAGAAAGCCTTTGTGGCGAAGAGAACAAGAGATTAATTTATGAGTCTTTATTCGAGAGCAGTAGAACTTTCCTTAACTTTTGATCTCGAGCCAATAAAGCTGCTACATATACAGAAAACATCCAACCGATATGGTGGGCCAGCAAATAGTCACATCCCGTCTTCTGCGGAGGAGTACTTCCAAGTATCGTTTTTCCGTGCCACCGATACAGCTGTCACTCAGCTAGATGACAGATTTAGCCAGGAGGGCCTTGGCTATCTGCAAATGCAAATGCAACTGGCTATGCTGAAAGCAAACTACCAGTTCCATTCTTGTCAGGAGGTCAGTCAGATCCTGAAGACCATGGTGCCAGAAGTGAGACGGCTGTTTCACCAAGTGGAGGCTCTGGTTAGGCTGTTACTTGTGGTCCCTCTGTCTTCTTGCGAAGCTGAGCGGAGTTTCAGTGCCCGCCGACGTTTGAAGACCTGGCTCCGCTCCACAGATGCACAGTCACGCCTCAACAGCGTGTCAGTCTGCCATGTCCACAGGGAGAAATTGCAACAAATTGACAAAAAAGAAATAGCTGTGGCCTTCATTGGAACATCCGAGAGGTGTTCACATCTCTTTGGCAAATTTTTGTGTGTGTGTGTGTGTGTGTGTGTGTGTGTTGTACTAAAGTTAAAAGCATGGACGATATTTTCCAAATCCTGCTGAGACATAAGTCAATTCACTTACTCAGTAGATAGTTGTCCATCTTGTCACTCACACAAGTTCATTTTGTGTTCTACTACCCATAGCGGTAACACTTTATGATAACGTTCAGTTGTAAGTCATTTATAAGTGGATAGTTAATGATGAACTAATTATTTACAAAAAATTCATAAATTATTAGCAAGTGATATACTAACATTTTATGTAAGTTTTGTAAATTCCATTACAAGTAATTTATAAGTGATTAGTAAATGATTAACTAATCATTTACAAAAGATACATATGCATTCATCAATTATTAATAAGTGATATGTTAATTATTGTATGTATGTTTTGCAGATTAGGCTATAAGTCATTTATAAGTGATTAATTAATAATTTACTAATCACTTGTAAATTACTGGTAACAGAATTTACAAAACAGACATAAAATGGGAGTACGTCACATGCTAATCATTTATGAATGGTTTGTAAATGATTAGTTCATCATTAACTAACCACTTAAAAATGACTTGCAACTAAACGTTATTATAAAGTGTTACCAAGGTGGCAATTAAAAAGCAGTACTTTTTCTATTTTGTAATCATTAAAATCTGCTGAATTCACATCCATACCTTGTCAGATCTGGCCACCTCTTTTCAGTCCAGTCCACACACAAAGGCAGCCGGTCTGGAGCTCAACACTGGTTGGCTGGCATAAAGGACAACAATAATAAAATATTGGATTGGCATCAGTGACAGAAATATAAATAATACACACAGAAATTAACCCGTCATAACAAGCTCTTATAAATGTTTGAATCGACCGTCTGATCCTACCTGGTTTAACCACTTATAATTCAGTGTTTACATAAAAATAACATGCAAATGCCACGACTCCAGGGATGGGCGATATGGCCTAACTGCTAAATGTATTTTTAAAGAAAGAAAGAAACGTTGTATGTAGCCATTTTTATACAATAACTGTAGTTTTGAGAACACTTATTGTGCAAAACTGTAATTATACAACATAATGTTACAGATAAATAAAATTCAAGTACACTAGCTGCAGAGACTTTAACAAAGAAAAAGCTTAAAAGGATAGTTCACTTTGAAATTAATTGTTGGTATGTTTTAGCTTACCTCAAGGGCATCCAAGATGTAGGTGTCTTTGTTTCCACAGTATTTTCAATTTTGATATTTTTAGGTCAAACCGTTCTTGTCTGTCAGTCATATAATGCAGGTCTATGGTCACCACCTCAAAGAGCATACACAGAGAAGTCCAAATTAATCTGAGGGCGCGGGGTTTTTACCTCTTGTAGTCACAGCCACGTACAAGTGATCTGAGGGCGCGGGCGCTTTGGTCTGCGGACGTGGCTGTGGTTACAAGAGATAAGACCGAAATAAATACTGTTCGTTTTCTCACACAAACCGCTCGTTTCGTGTCTTCTTAGGCCATCAATGTGTACTTACATTTACGAGTCATTAAATCATGTTTAATTTGGACTTCTCTGTGCATGCTCTTTGAGGTAGTGACCATAGACATATTTCAAAGTGAAGGGTAAGATAAAAAAGTTTCAGCATTGCGATTCTACAGGGGTTGGACAATGAAACTGAAACACCTGGTTTTAGACCACAATAATTTATTAGTATGGTGTAGGACAAGGGTAATCTGGTCACTCATACCAAATCTCGCTTTTGAGTTTGGCAACACCACTGTTATCTGACCATGTTGACACTTTTTATAAAAAGCTTTCACTGTACTGTAATTTTATTGTTGTAAAATAAAGTTTTGTTTGTAACTGTAATACTGTGTTCTTATAGTTCGAGTAAAAACACAGGAGCACAAGAACTTTGATTTACTATCTTTATTAACCTTTTTGAACATGCACAATGTACAATTCTGACTAAATATTTAGAATATCTTCTCTGCCTTCTGAAATCTAATGTAAGTATCAGTGGGGGAGGGATACTTTCTTCTGATAACTGATATAACACAGCTAGGTAATGGTCTTCTACTGCCAACCCCAAGGCGCTCTCCTTTTAGTGCCCATTCTAGCACAACACTGTAGGCCAGGGGTTTTCAACCTGTGGGGCCCGCCCCCCTAGGGGGACGCCAACACCTGTTAAGGGGGGCGCAAGAAATTGTGAATTCAGATGCTTAAGTGAAACGTGATTATAAGATAGCAAATCTTTAGTCATCCACTAGAGGGGGCAATCTGATTAGTCCCGCAGCTAATCAGGCGAGGCGACCTTTACATAGTTGGCTACAGAGCAGAGTTGACGCGATCGAGTTCAAGCTATATTAAAACAAAACAAAAATGGACCGGTGGCTTAAACGTAATAATACCAGTGATAAAACGGGTGAACCGTCAGGCAAAAAAGAAGAAGAGTGTCCGACTGAACCCGTACAACTTCCGCAAGCTGATGTCGAACCCTCCACGTCAACGGGGCTTTCCACGCAGAGAGGATTAATAGCAAAAACCAAAGGCCTGGGTGCATCAAAACGACGAAAGTATGACGAACAGTACATAAAATACGGATTCACGTGCATCACACTTAATCACGAACCACGTCCACAGTGTCTTGTATGTTCTGAAGTGCTTGTGCAAATGACAGTTTGAAACCTGTGAAACTAATACGTCACTTACAAACCAAACACCCGACGTTAAAAGATAAACCGGTTGACTTTTTTCGCCGTAAAGAATCAGGATTAAAAAATCAAAAACAAACTATGACCAGCCAAACCACTGTGGCAGTCAAAGCGCTTACAGCATCATATGAGGTGGCGTATTTAGTTGCCAAGGACAAAAAGCCTCATACAATTGCAGAGAGCCTCATTCGTCCAGCAGCAATGGCCATCTGTAGAAATATGTTTGGAGACAAGTTTGCCAGTGATGTTGAACAAATTCCACTATCAGACAACACAATGAGCCGCCGTATTACTGAAATGGCAACCGACATAAAATGTCAACTAATTGAGAGAATACGGGACGGAAATTTTTTTCCATTGCAATTAGACGAGTCGACAGACATCTCCAACTCCTCGCAGCTACTTGTATTTGTTCGCTACCGTCATGAGAGAAAATTGCTTGAAGATCTGTTATTTTGCTCAGCGATGGAAAAAACATGCACCGGAAGAGATATTTTTGAAAAACTCAATGGTAAATTGGATGAACTTGGTCTTTGTTGGGACAACTGTGTCAGTGTGTGCACAGACGGAGCGGGAGCCATGTTAGGGAAAAATAAAGGGCTCGCTGCTTTGGTTCGTGAAGTAGCTCTGCATGTGCGTTTCACCCACTGTATGATCCACAGGGAGGTCCTTGCAGCAAAAACTCTTCCTGACGAGTTGAACGCAGTGCTTAAAACAGCAACACAAATTGTCAATTTCATCAAGACTCGCCCCATAAAAACAAGACTGTTTGGCCTATTATGCAAAGAAATGGGGTCCGAATATGAATCGTTACTTTTGCACACGGAAGTACGGTGGCTGTCCAGAGGCAAAGTATTGCAGAGGATATTTGCATTGTGTGACGAACTAAGACTTTTTCTGCTCGACTGTGCATCTTCCTTTGCAAATTTTTTTACTGACCCAAAGTGGCTCACAGATCTTGCATACCTGTCTGACATTTTTGATAGACTCAATACCCTTAATTCGTCTCTTCAGGGCCCGAATTCAAACCTACTAACCATGTCCAATAAAATTGTGGGGTTTGTGAGGAAATTGGAGCGATGGAGAGGGCAGGTTGATGGGGGCAATGTAGGCATGTTCCCAACCTTGGATGAATTTCTCACGGAAAATTGGGATGATACAAAAAAAGAAATAACTCTCCATCTACAAGCCCTGTCTGCACATTTCAATAAGTATTTTCCTGAGCAGCATAGTTGGAACCAGTACGACTGGGTTCGTAACCCCTTCATCGAAAGCGCAGTGAGTCTGTCATCAAATCAGCAGGATGCCCTTCTGGACCTTTCAAGTGACCGAACTTTGAAGACACTGTTTGACTCGAACACACTGCCGGAATTCTGGCTGTCAGTGGAGACCGAGTACCCTGAACTTGCGAGACTTGCAATTTATATACTTTTGCCGTTTTCCTCAACTTGGCTCTGCGAAGCAACATTTTCTATATTAACTTACATCAAAAGCAAGTATCGCTCACGCTTATTGACAGTGGACGATGATTTGCGGATAGCTGTGTCGGGTATCAAACCACGGATTGGTATGTTGTGCTCTCAGAAACAGGCTCAGCCATCACATTAGGTAAGCTATATATGTACTGTTTCAATATAACCATTGCACGCTATATGCAGCACATAATACAGGAGAGTTTTATTGTGAGATTGTTTTGTATGCTGTAGCAAGGCTAGGGTGAATGCGCTGTTGGCGCGACTTTTGTTTGTTGATTCGAGTTGTAAATAAAATGTGCGAGTCCCAGTCACGCCGATACTGTCTTCCTTCCAAAACACTGAACCTCTTCACAACTTGTATAGCAAATGCTGTTCGTTTGGGAGCACTTTGGAAGGGTGGGGGGCGCGAATGAAATTAGACAAACTTGGGGGGGGGCGCATATCCAAAAAGGTTGAAAACCCCTGCTGTAGGCCACCAGTCTGCACTGGCTATAGGGAATGGGGGTGTGGCCAGAGAGAGCAGACGTTTGGTCAGTTCACTAGCGAAATGGCTAATGTATTTACAGCAACAACAAAAAAATTAAATACTAATAAAATGACTAAGGAAGAAATATCGCGAGAAGGAAGAAAATACATTTTAGTCGCATAAGACCGGTTAATGGAAATGCCGTCATTTCACAATATTTTTGTTTTACAAAAATTTAGACAATATTGCAGAAGTTTATCGCAAATCTGTAATGGAAACACAGCTATTGATATCCCTATGACTGTACTTTAGTATACTCTGAATTACATCCAAGTTACCTCCCCTTGATACTTATTCATAATTTGGGTTGTTCATGCAACATTCATCTACAATTCAAATAAATTATTAAATAAGCATGTATCTTTCTTTTAGTCAGCAAGGTGCATTGAATAAACAAATTAAAATGCACATCATGCACACAACAATAGTAATAGCTTAGGTCATAATATTACGTCATTAAAGCGGGGGTGAAATACTCTGATTTCACTCAATCTCATGTTAATCTTGAGTACCTATAGAGTAGTATTGCATCCTTCATATCTCCAAAAAGTCTTTAGTTTTATTATATTTATAAAAGAAAGATAGGCTGTACCGAGTCTTTCCGGAAAAACCCGAGCGGGTGGAGGCGTGCCGTGTGGGCGGGAGCATGCGAAGCTTTTGCGTGTGTTGTAAACAGACAGACTCGTGGTTTATGAGGACATGATTTAGTTTTACAATAAACAAACTGACACCTACAGTGGCCAGCTAAACAACTGTATTTAAACACACACCATACATCGCATGCTCCATCGATACATTAACTGTTTCTGGCCCGCCGGATTATTTTGGAATTCCTTTTTTTTTTTTTTTTTTTTCAGCCTATTTTTATTTTACAATAACGGTTTACAAACAGGCGCCATGCATCATTCGTTCAATCGTTTTTTTCATAGTAAAAACAAAAATAAAAAAACGACTTGTTTTTCCATTATTTCCTGAACTAAAATCAAAGTCAAAGTCAAAGTCAAAGTCAGCTTTATTGTCAATTTCTTCATATGTCAAGACATACAAGAGATCGAAATTACGTTTCCTCTATCCCACGGTGTACAGACAATATACTGTATGCCTACAGTCAATATAATAGTGCAAAAGTGCAAATAGTGCAAAAAGTCCGTTGTTCCAGTGTGCAATGTGCAATTTATGCATACAGTCAATATAATAATAGTGCAAAGGTCAGTTTTCAGGACAATTTTCAGGACAAACAGGACAGCAACAGCAACGCAAGTCCAAAGATGTTATGTGACTGGGGGGAGAAGGGGAAGAGAGTTCAGCATCCTAACAGCCTGGTGTATGAAGCTGTTGGTGAGTCTGGTGGTGCGGGCGCGCAGGCTTCTGTACCTCTTCCCAGAGGGCAGTTGGTCAAACAAATTGTGAGCGGGGTGACTTGCATCACTCACAATTGCGATGGCCTTGCGAGTGAGGTGGGCGGTGTAAATATCCTTCAGGGAGGGGAGTGGGAGTGAGGCACCAATTATCCTTCCAGCTGTGTTCACTATGCGCTGCAGGGCCTTTCTGTTGTAGTCAGTACAGCTTCCGCCCCACACAGCAATACAGCTGGAAAGGATGCTCTCAATGGTGCCTCGGTAGAATGTAATCATGGTGGCTGGTGGAACACCTACCCGCCTGAGTTTTCGCAGGAAGTACAGGCGGCGCTGAGCCCTCTTTGCCAGTGATGCAGTGTTGGTGGTCCAGGAGAGGTCTTCACTGATGTGAACCCCCAGGAATTTGGTGCTTCTCACTCTTTCCACCACAGCACCGTTGATGGTCAGTGGCAGGTGTTGGGTGTGGTCTCTCCGGAAATCAACAACAATCTCCTTGGTTTTGCTGACATTCAGCAGGAGGTTGTTGTCCCTGCACCACGTGGTCAGAAGGTCGACCTCCAACCTGTATTTGGTCTCGTCGCCCTTGGTGATGAGACCCACTAGGGTAGTGTCATCAGCAAATTTCACTATGTGGTTGTCGCTGTAATTTGCAGTGCAGTCATGCGTCAGCAGGGTGAAGAGCAGCGGGCTGAGCACGCAGCCTTGAGGGGCCCCCGTGCTCAGTGTGATGCAGCTTGAGATGTTATTTCCAACACGTACTACTTGAGGCCTCTGGCAGAGGAAGTCCAGTAGCCAGTTGCAGAGATAGGTACTGAGTCCCAGTTTGTCAAGTTTGCAGATTAGTTGTTGTGGTATTATTGTGTTGAATGCAGAACTAAACTCTATAAACAGTAATCTCACATATGAGTCTCTTTTTTCCAGATGGGTGAGGGCTGGGTGGAGGGTAGAGCAGATTGCATCCTCTGTGGACCGTTTGGCACGGTATGCAAACTGGAAGGGGTCCAGGGTGGGGGGAAGAATGGATTTGATGTGTGACATGACAAGCCGCTCAAAGCACTTCATGATGATGGATGTCAGTGCCACGGGGCGGTAGTCATTAAAGCATGATGGAGCAGTTTTCTTCGGCACAGGTATGATGGTGGCAGCTTTGAAACATGATGGAACGATGGCTTGCTTCAGGGAAGTGTTAAAGATGTTTGTGAAGACATCCTTCAACTCCTCAGCGCAGTCCTTCAGCACACAACCTGGGATGTTGTCTGGGCCAGCTGCCTTTCGGATGTTGATAGCAGCAAGTGTCTTCTTCACGCTATCGGCAGAGAGGCACAGAGGCTGCTCATGTGGAGGAGGAGGGATCTTCTGTGGGCAGGTGCTATTTTGTGCTTCAAAGCGAGCAAAGAAGTGGTTCAAATTATTTAGCAAAGGGATGTCGCTCTCACAGCTCTGTGGCGCGGGCTTGTAGTCCGTAATGGCCTGAATGCCCCGCCATAGGCTTTGTGCGTTCCTGCTGTCTTTGAAGTGGGTGGTTATCTTGTGAGTGTATTCCTTTTTTGCTTCCTTGATGCCACGGGACAGGTTGGCTCTCGCTGTTCTCATGCCAGCTTCATCCCCAGCTCTGTAGGCTTTGTCCCTGGCTCTCAGCAGCCTGAGGACATCTCCTGTCAACCATGGCTTCCAGTTAGCCCGAGTAATGATGTCTTTTGTGTGGGTCACATCGTCAATGCACTTGGTGATGTAAGAGGTTACAGTCTCTGTATACTCCTCTATGTCTGTCTGGTTATTGTAAGTAGCTGCCTGCCTAAACATTTCCCAGTCTGTTGTGTCAAAGCAGTCTTGAAGAGCATCAGAGGCTCCCTCAGGCCACACTTTTACCTGCTTGCGAACCGGTTTGTTTACTTTCACTCTTTGTCTGTATGCGGGCATTAGCATAACAGTAATATGGTCAGAGAGTCCAATGTGGGGTAAGGGGGTGGCTTTGTATGCTCCTTTGTGTGTAGTGTAAACCAGGTCCAGGGTGTTGTCTCCTCTTGTTGGAAAATCAACATGTTGGTGTAGCTTTGGAAGAACAGTTTTAAGATCTGCATGGTTAAAATCTCCAGCGAAGATGATGAAACCGATAAAATGATAAAATGGAAAAAAACGAATAACGACTCGTTTTCCGATTTTCTGATTGTGCGCTCAGATCAAAAATAGAAAGAATGAATAACGGGTATGGACGAATTTTAATTTTGAATCTTAATTTAACACCTTATCAGACATATACGAATGAAATCATTTTAAACAGATCAAGTAGCTACTATTGTGGTAACAGATTACAGCCATTTTAATAAGGGTGTGAATAGCAATCATGCTCTCCTGTAAGTTTCATTCGCTTACAGTCCGACTTTTGAACTTTTTCCATTATTATTTATTCGGGTATAACACACTGATAAATAATATGTATTACCTGATAAAAAATATTTGCACTAAATGCTGCACAAAACTATTCCACTACTTGAGATAAGCCGTAGCTGCGCGCCTACATCTGACAATTTTGGGTTCAAACACTCACATGAGCGGCTGATCTGCAAACCACACATACTTAACAGTGTTAAATATGAAAAATACTGTTTGATAGAACTGCTTTGTTACCACAGTTATCTGCGTGCTTCCTCAGCGATGAAGTTCCACATTTGCGGCTATCCAACAAGAAAATGCATGCAGCAAGTCTTTCACAATATTTTCTTCAGATAACTCCAAATTTCTCCCACACACTGGACTTGATTTTTGATGACTTTTGTCGACAACTTTACAATCCCACTAGCTATTCTTTTCTTCAACTCCTCAGTATCCATCTGGACAACTGCAGATCGCGGCATCGCGCGTGCGGTTATGAGGAATTTTTAAAAGTTAAAGTAGTAACGTTATAGGTCCTGGGAGGGCGTGGCGCGTGGGCACAAATAAACTGATGTGGATTTTAAATTATTTTATCAACTTGAAATACAGCCATATTTTTGTAGATGTGTTCCTAAAAATATGCATATTTTACGTTTGCATGTGATTGTTTTAAACCCGTGTTACCCGTGTGTAGGCCTATGTTGCTTGATTTGAGTGATAGGCTTTGCCCTATTTAATTCATGTTATTTATATTTCATAATTTTTTTTTCTGTGACATTTTTTTCTCTGCTGACAATTATAATATTTATATTGACACAAACTCAATTTTTGTATAGCATTTATAATTGTTATAGGCTACTTAATCTCTCTCTTTCCGTTAGAGACATTTGAATGAGAGATTCTGGAAATGAGATCCAAATTTTGCGGACCCGTCAGGTCGGGATGTAAAAAGCGGGTGAACACAGAGGGTATTTTAAGCGGTTTAATTTGTATCCATAGGCCTACTCCGTGTAGCTGGCCCGCCATCTACTGGCTAAAAAAAATATTGGCCCGCGGCCAAAGTTACTTGCCGACCCCTGGTATACAGTATTAGTTGAATACCCCTGATCTAGGGGATGCTGAAATGCAACTTTACACACAACTGCCAGTCTGCATGGAGAGGTTCTTGAGACTCCAGAGACACCAGCAGCTTCAAATACCAACAGTGGCTTTTTTTTATAGCTGTCCTTTTAATGTCTTTTTTTTTTGACAGAAACTTTAATTAATAAGCCTTTATCTGACCAATTTCCCTTGTTCTGTAAATTACTCACAAATCTTATGATAGTTCGACAATCTCTATTAAATGTTCACACAATTTTAGTTGTCTTCATGCCTTTTGCATAACATTGCATCATTTCATGCTGTGACTTGCTTAATAATCTGGAAAAACCTCTTTAATGGCGCTTTTCCACTGCGTGGTACGACTCGACACGGCTCGACTCGCTTTAGCTCGGTTTGCTTTTCCACTGCAGTTGTACCGCTTCAAAGTGGGTGGGATTATAGACCGATCGTTATAGTTTATCCGCTCCTCGGCAACCAACGAGAGGAACGTCTGCACTTCGTCCACTGAACACGATTCAGCCATTTATTTTTTGGAAGTTTTCTTTTTTTTTTTTTTTCTTCAAGCAAGTAGTTTTAAAACAGGTGCTACAGCGGTGGCTGTAACTGGCTATTTAAATCCAGCGGGTTTGATGTCTCGCACGCAAAATACAATGACGCTGGTAGTGACGATTCTGTCTGACCAATCAGTGATCTGCAGTGTTTCACGTCACATTTTAGTATCGGTACGGTACGCTTGGAACCTCAACAGAGGTGGTACCATTTAAAGCGAGCTATAGCGAGCCGTACCGTACCGTACCATGCAGTGGAAAAGCGCCACAAGTAAGCTGTAACGAGCCGAGCCGTACCATGCAGTAGAAAAGCGGCAAAGCGTGCCGTACCAAACCGGACCGTGCTGTACCATGCAGTGGAAAAGCGCGATAAGTAGGGTTTTCATTTCCACTTAGCAATCTATTTTACCCTCTAGGCGCCACGGTCGAGTTTACTCGACAAGATGCGGCACTGAATAAAACGGCGGATTTTGTCAAATTGGGTGTCAAATTTCGTTCGACCTCCCCTCCACTAGATGGCAGACATGTCATACTTCATCCCCAACTCAAAAAAAAAAAAACATCATACAAAATGTTCGAGTTAGAGCGCATTGAATCAGTGCGATCAAAAGCGGAGCTAGTATGCGAGTGAGCCATTTTATCAGAGCCTTTCTGCAATCGCAGTGACAGTATTGTTGTGGAGCATTTGTCTAATGCCACTGGGTATGTTAGACGAGGTCGAAGTATTCATAGGACAGTTAGGGGGCAACGTGGAGGCAGGGTGGGGAGTCGCAATGACAATGAAAGTAGTCCGAGCTGTGCACACTCGGCGCGCATGCGAGGCAGATCTGGCCGCGCTGCTTGTATCATCACTCATTATCTGTGCCTTGCCGTGGCGAGTGACCTTTTGAACTGAACAGGTCTTGTCTACTTGTATTTGTGTGTCATATGAATAATATATGCACCATACATGGAATCAGAGTGCCTACTGTATGTAGTAAATGGAAAATCTCTACAGCAAAAGGCCAACGCTACATGCATTCGGTTTGTTTCTACCATTTATTAGTAATGATTTACACAGTTTGTTTACTAACTATTTACCTGAGCATTCAGTATTGTGCAATATAGCATACAGAAGGTGATGGACATTTTGGGGGGAAAGAAGTGCTGCATTTTATCATTTAAACGTGACTTCCCATGAAAATTCTATAATCCAACATTGCTGCCACCATATGACGTCATAATTTGCAAACTAGATGGGACAATGTAATCCCTACATAAACTTTGGGTCATCCTTAATATTTCTCTAATTTACAGAAAGTCTCTATCTTTTATCACTTTTAAGATATAGCCTTTTGATATTAAAGGGTTAGTTCACCCCAAAATGAAAATTAAGTCATTAATTACTCACCCTCATGCTGTACCAACCCCGTAAGACCTTCGTTCATCTTCAGAACACAAATTAAGATATTTTTGATTAAATCTGAGAGCTGGGTCACTCCTCCATAGACTTCTGGGAATGAAACCTGACAGCCCCGAAAAGTCATTAAAGACATCGTTAAAATAGTCCAAGTGACTATAGTGACTCGGTCTTAAGTTTATCAAGCGACGAGAATACTTTTTGAGCGCAAAAACAAACAAACAAAATAACGATTTTCTTCAAGTATTTGTTTCCTTCTCTGTTTGGCCTTTAGCTTTCACTTAGTGTAATTGCGTAGAGCTTCTGGTTGAACGTCACACGCATCACACACATGACCAGCGTCGACCAATAGTGAGCCTACGTGTGACGTATAACACAGAAGCTCTACGTAATTACACTAAGTGAAAGCTAAAGGCCAAACAGAGAAAGAAAACGAATACTTGAAGAAAATCGTTATTTTTGTTTGTTTTTTTGCGCTCAAAAAGTATTCTCGTCGCTTGATAAACTTATAATCAAGTCACTGTAGTCACTTGGACTATTTTAACAATGTCTTTAATGACTTTTCGGGGCTGTCAGGTTTCATTCCCAGAAGTCTATGGAGGAGTGACCCAGCTCTCAGATTTAATCAAAAATATCTTAATTTGTGTTCCGAAGATGAACGAAGGTCTTACGGGGTTGGTACAGCATGAGGGTGAGTAATTAATGACTTAATTTTCATTTTGGGGTGAACTAACCCTTTAAGATGTTAAAATCGAACGTTTTAGGAAAAAACCTCTGGTGCCTAAAGGGTTAACAAACCTGTCTGAGATTGATACCAGTTCTCTAAAAAGATATGGACAAATAAAACAAGTGCTTTCTTTGAACAACTAAAATCTGAATGTTTATTTTACTGAAATCCAACTAATATATGAATATAATGAATATTGAATATAATTACTTGCATATTAATTTGAAACACAGTGTATATGTTTTCTCAGGTTTCCGTAGTAAATAATTAAATTAACAAGTAATAAAGATAAATAAAAAGTGTTTTTTTTTTATCCACGTTTTGTCATATAAGAACAACACAATGACAGGTTACCGATATATGAGCTCAAACACTGTTTTGGCACTTTTTAAAATGACTTTTTTCCCACTATTTGCATTTGAATATCGTGATATCATGAATAAACTGTTTTGCAAAATCTCACACTCTTTTTTATTAATTTATACAGTACTGTTTAAAAGTTTGCGGTCAGTAATTATTATTTTTTATTTATTTTTATTTTTTTTAGCTAGGATGTGTTAAATTGATCAAAAAAAAGTGATAGTAAAGACTTTTAGAAAAGATTTCTATTTTGATTTTTTTTTTGTTTCCTGAAAAAAGTATCACAGTTTACAAAAAATATTAAGCAGCACATATGTTTCCAACATTAATAATACAATTTAAATTACATTTGAAAGTATAATAAAATAGAAAACCATTATTTTAAATTGTAATAATATTTCACAATATTATTATTTTTTTTATCAAATAATGCAGTCTTGATGAGCGTAAGAGACTAAAAAACAGTAATGTGTCCAAACTTTTGACCGGGACTTTTATTTTGGTTTGGTGGTGTGACGTCATATGGCTGCGCCTTTGCTGTGCTTCTTTGCTGCTGCATTTGCGGAGATTCGACCGAATAAAGGTTTGTGTTTTAAGTGTTTAGATCGAAATAAACCCTGCTTGGTTTAGACTGTTGTGACTTAAACTGTTTTATAGCTTTATGAGAGCTATTTGTTTATCACTGAATGCAACGTTGTTATGCTTAATAATCAACAAACCGTTAAAGAATGTGAGTAAAGCGCAAGTAAGAATAGAGAAACGGATCTTTTGGCGACTCAAACAAAGTCCCTGTAAGACATTTAAGTGTTCTGTAGACTTTGACTCAAATCAATTAAACCAAATGCTTCGCGAAATGATTCAGTGATTCGATGCGCTAGAATCACCGAGTCGAACGAACACAAACGTGTAGCCTAGCTAACAGTTAGTAAACAAACAAAAGCCAATGTTTTCATGAAAGTGCAGTCTATATTAATCTACATATCACAACAAAAATACTTTCCAAGTAATAGAATCATAGTAGGCTAATGATGTGTCTGTCTATTTGTGCTCTTTTAGTCATATAATACTTTTTTAACTACTTTTTGGCTATTGTTTAAATCCATTTACTGTCACTCTGACTGACTCTTACCAGTGAACTGAACTAAAGCTGATTGAAACGCTTTTACATTATTTTTTCTCATCTTAAACAGGACAAACACACAGAAAAACTCCTGGGTGACTGAGATCCACGTGACACTATTATAAAGATGGCAATTATTAAAGAGGAGAGTGAAGACATGAAGATTGACGAAACACTGAAACAAAACGATAATGAGGAACAAACAGGTTGGTTTCATTCTCACTGCT
This sequence comes from Chrosomus eos, assembly GCA_036326025.1. Taxonomy (NCBI): domain Eukaryota; kingdom Metazoa; phylum Chordata; class Actinopteri; order Cypriniformes; family Leuciscidae; genus Chrosomus; species Chrosomus eos. The sequence continues at coordinate 83,812 of JAZAVI010000508.1, forward strand.
TTAATCCTTATTAAAATCTCCAGCTGTACAGAAATGAATGAGAATTTTTAGAGATGCTCCTATCAGCATTTTTGGGGCAGATTACCGATCACCAAAATCACGACATGCCGATCACAGAATGGCAGGGGAATGGGAAGCCTTTATCTATAATCTAGCAGAGTTTGCACCATTTGTAGAAATGAAACAGTAGTTCAGGCTACAGTCAAGATCTTGAAGAACCACCAAGTGTTTATTTTGTGTTTAGAAAATTAGATAACTTAAGGCTACTGTGGGCCATCTGTCCTAAATAAGGCAGAGTAACAAAATTATTCCAAACAACGAGGGATCAGGCAGACCAACACACATTAGATCAGCTTAATTTGGATGGGATTGAGTTACACTTAGGCATACTTAGAAATTGTAGCCTCTTAATTCACTGACTACATTTAATAATTGGCAGCAAAATGCAAAACTTGTTACACCAAAACTGGCTACTGCCACAAAGGACAAAACTATGGCAAGTTTATTTCTTTTATTATTATGAACGTCTGATGTAGTTGGTTCCTCAAATAAATAAAATAATGTAAACTACTGTAAGCCGCCACCACTTTTAAAACATCTCGCGGCGCGAATGTACCAATACAAATAAATAAATCCTCTCCACTTACCCAGCAGAGCATTAATTTTGTTCACGTTCACTTGTTAATAAATAAGAGGCGATCTAGCACTGAATTATTTTTATATATATATATATATATATATATATATATATATATATATATATATATATATATATATATATATATATATATCAAGTGATCAAAGTTAGGAGTGTGAACCTAGATTGGTCTCACGGTTCGATTAGCATGTCATCGATTCAGTTCAATTCGATATCGCGATGCATTACGATGCACTGCATCCTCAATTTTCAATTTTACTTAAAGGGGGGGTGAAACACTCAGTTTCACTCAATCTCATGTTAATCTTGAGTACCTATAGAGTAGTATTGCATCCTTCATATCTCCAAAAAGTCTTTAGTTTTATTATATTTATAAAAGAAAAATAGGCTGTTCCGAGTCTTTCTGGAAAAACCCGAGCGGGTGGAGGCGTGCCGTGTGGGCGGGAGCGCGTGAAGCTTTTGCGTGTGTTGTAAACAGACAGACTCGTGGTTTATGAGAACATGATTTAGTTTTACAATAAACAAACTGACACCTACAGTGGCCAGCTAAACAAATGTATTTAAACACACACACACACACCATACATCGCATGCTCCATCGATACATTAACTGTACGTGATCATGTTGTTTACTTGCTGTGCTTACACGCCGATTGTTAACAACACACAGACATTTGAAGCAGTTTTACTCACCGCCTGCGGTTCCAACGCACGACCGTGAACCTTTATCGTTGGGACTGCTCCATCTTTAAGTATTAGGCGATCTGCAAATCCGGCGTCGAACTGGGCCTTGTTTATACAACTATTACCGTCGAAATGAAGGGAACAAACAAGAACACTTGCACAACTCCGTTGCTGCTCTGGAAAAACAAAATCCATCCACAGGTCCCTTAACGCTGGGTTCTTTGGAAATTTGTGCAGTGTTGTCTTGCCCTGGCAACCAAAAACACACTTTTTTGGTGCCATTTTTTTTGTTGGAGCGCAGCCGAGCCCAGCGCTATGACCGGCAGTGGCGTTGCTTTTTGATGTGTAACGGTTCACAAAATTCACGGTTCGGTTTGATACGATACAGTGATGTCACGGTTCGGTACGTTTTCGATACAGCAAAAAGAAATAAATGCCAGAGAAATTTCCTATTTATTAAAAGAAAATATATTTTTAAATAAGTGTGTTTTCCTACATCTTGAAACTGTTAGTTTTATTAATGGGGGTAATCTGTGAAGGATGAACAAATAATGTTTTGATCATCACATTAAAAATGAATATGATAATATTTGAGTTTTGAAGTGCTGGAAAAAGATGTGTGATGTACTTGAAAGCATTTTTCTATTTCTGCCAAACTTCCATGGTTACAGTGAGTGTTACTACATTAAATCCATAGTGACTGCTGATCTGTGGACTTAAAACCTATAACTAGTTCATTCATGGAACAATGTTTCTCCTGGTTTCCACGTCAGCGCTGTTTGATCCGTTAATAACAGAGCTATTGTAATGCTTCTCACTAGATCTCGCAACGATGTTATTTCTTCAGTGGAGAATTCAAATGCTTTGTTTACTGGATCTCTCAGCGCTGTAGTAACACTGTCGTCAAGATCGGCTCGCGCTGCGCGGATGTTGATGGTTTCGTTCCGCTTTCATTGCGTTTGCCATTTGATGTTGCGCAATGTTGTGGTGTTCGGTTTGTAAACCGAACGGTTCAATACGAATACGTGTATCGTTACACCCCTCACGACATACTCTGTGCTTGAGGCTAAGTCTATGTTTAATTAAAGTATTGTGTTTAAACTGCGAAGTGCCTACACTGTTGGCAAATTTTGTGTTTCCCGCATTTTTTGGGGTAGCGAGCGACTGCAGTATTCGCAGTTCATGGAGTTCGTCTCCTTACAGTACCTCAGCCAGCTGAAATCTCGAAGCCACTCGTCCCGAAAATGGTGGGTTCGGGACTTTTTCGCCACACAAACCTCGGGCACATCATCAGACTCTGGCACTGGCTCACTAGCCGCAGGTCGGAAGCAGGTTGTGATATTTTGTCTGTCTCCCACAGATGTTTACACGCGCTCGATTATAGACCCTCCCCCTCCACACATTCACTCATCACATTCCGGATTCATTAACGCACCTCTTCTACGTTTAACTTGTAAAAAAAAAAATGCACACATGTGCGACTGGATGTAAAATTCAGTCGCACACCCTCAAATTTTGGTCGCAGCCCTGGCCCAGATGTAGACTTTCAGAGTAGTAGATGGAGCATTTTTAATTACTCTGACTCGCGTCAAAACGCCTCCCTCTGCCAGTGTATGCTACCGCGACAAAGCACATACGCGATAAATGACGTCAGAAAAGCGTCAGAACATTATAATCGGTTATGGTCTATTACTGAACCGATACCAAATCGTCCTCGTCTGCATGGTAGAAACGATTAATTTCGACACCCCTAATCAAAGTGCTTGTTGTCGCTGCGATCAGTGCCGCGGATACTTTGTGCTCTTGTGGCTCGTGCACAGTCTTCACTCGGACCCTCGCTTCAATCCGTTGTGGAGACTATTCGTTCTGGTGAAATTACAAAACAAAATATACACAAACGTGTCCCTGCCTGATCTTTAACAACTGATAAACAATCGGTTTTGATGAGAAGAAAAAACCCTATACGAGTGCGGATTAGAACCAAGGACCTCTGACACGCTAGGCAAAAGATCTGTAGCATTCACGTCTTTTAAAGGTATCACTCACAGTCGGCTGATTGAGGGATGGGGTTGTTGGCGTCGGCTGGTTTAGTTTCTCATACTCTGCATATTCAGTTGTTGTATGGCGTGTTCAAAGATGCCTAATCATGTTAGTGGTGTTAAAATACCGTTGGTGGCTTTTCCACCTCGAGGGATTTCAGCACGACATACATTGCAAATGGCTAATTTTACGTCTTTGTCGGACATTTTGAAAAACTTTCAGACAGGAGGAGAACTCATGTTGCCAATGGCAAGCTCCGCTCTGCTGTTGTGTGTCCGTGCGCCGCGCACTTTTGGGGTTCGCCGATCCAAGCTATTTTTAGCCAACATCGGCCGATCAATCGGAGCATCACTAATAATTTTAAAGAATTTCATATGAGTGTCCTAAATTAAGCGCTATTATTTGAGTCTTGTGGATGGACATGTTGAGATCACATGACCAGACAAACGCTAAGGCTGTGTGACACGGCTTTTCCCCACGGCTCCATCGCTGCATTTTTAAAACACAGGCGCTGCGTTCAACTCCAAATTTGTATGCCCTTCAGTCGCTTCCCTCCGTCTAGTTCACTTGGATGCGTGTCGTTGCACGAGTGCCCACTACTAGCAGAACTCCTGCATAAGGTTTAAGTGGAACACATATCCTTCTCACCTTTTTCACCCCTGACCCGTTTTCATGCCTGAAAACTAACAAAATGTATTGTCACATTAACAATTTTTTGTTAACTGTGTCCCGGGAGTTGTTCAATGGGACGGTCTGGTTTTGTCGTATAGCCACTGACAGCCGTTGTGATGAGTGGCAGTAACATTTGTACTGGACTTTATATATAAAACTTTAAATTATACATTTATAAATGTATAGTTATAACTGCCCAAAAACCAAAATGAGGTTAAAAAAAGCTAATCTAAAAATGTTCACCATGGTAAATTTATGTACATAAAATCTAAAGAGTATAAATTAGCCTATGTAAAATCACATACTGGTAACATATATTCAACATTTGAACCGTTATTGTATTTTTTTTATTATTATTTTCATTTTAATCATTAGATTAATCGATTAAATTGAAACCCAATACTTACATTTTAAAAGTGTAATCTTGCACTTTCGTCTCCGTTTCGCAATGAATTCTGGGGTAGTGAAGGCTGTGAAGGATCCTTCTGATGTATCCTGTAGGGATGCACCGATCCGATATTTGTATCGAGTATCGGCTCCGATACTGCCATTTTTGCCGGATCAGGTATCAATCAGACGAGGCCGATCCAAATCCGATATTGTGCGTATACTATTCTGTTATTGTTAAGCCCCACAAAAGGCACAAAAACATTATAAAGCACCATAAAGTTTTCGTGCACTCTTATTATAAGTGTTCTGAAGCCATTATATAGTATAATGTGACATTAATATTTAAGTCATTAAATTCAAGATCACATAAACTTTTCCCTCCGCTGCGGCTGTCAGTCATTCTCCATTCAGTGTTCAAACA